>JAIPRL010002646.1:0-56531 GCA_025469235.1 Pemphigus obesinymphae | reverse complement strand
GGAAGAATCGTGAGCGGTCAATTATTCGTAAATCCACCCCTTCACCTCCTCACCTACCTAATGGGAATGGAACCTGAGACCCTAAGAATGATAACACCTACACCTAACCACTACACTACTACACCGATGTGGAATCCGTACCATATTTCTATCTTATAAGTACCGCGATTGACGGGAAATCCTGTTCGTTCCAGTACCGACCGTACGGGGACGAAAACGGTTGGAAAGACGTCCAGTCATGGGATAACGAAACCACGAAAAACGGTCACGTCATCGGCGTGACGCGAAAACGTGCCGGAAAGCGGACTAACGCTTAACGAACGTCGTGTGATAACAGACGGCGCGAGAGAAATGTCCCGCGGTGATAACGAACGGCGAGTCGCCGAGTCGAGAAATTTGTTTTTCTTACAGGCGTTGAAAGCTCGGAGAAAAGTCGAAAAAGCGGAGGAACGAAAGGCGTAAAAATTCCGAAACGACCGGAGAACGGTTTTAAAACGGCAACGGCAGAGGAACGCGCTTAGAGCGGCGTCGGAAACGGTCCGGGGAATTAAATTTCTATAAGAGTTTTTTCTCATGGAAAAAACGGTGGAGAAAAAGTTAGCATTTTATATATAAGATTGTATTATTTTCTAAATTATGAATTCACTTTTATGTTTTTTACCTCCCTTTCTAAAGTATATTTTGTAGTTACAGAATTATTTGTTTGTATTCATATTAAAAGTGAGCTACTTTATATACGGGGTACATTTTATCCATAACTATTTACGTTAAAAAGTTATATAATAAAAAAATGAAATTCACGAATACTTCAAATCATTTCAGAAACAAATTTATATAAAACACGAATGAAAACGAAGTTGGATAATTTTCAAAGTTTTATCAAAAAATAATTTGATTCGTCATTCATTGATGGTGTAAACTGTAAATTATCAACCAATCACCAAGTTTTTACCATATAAGCGTTTCATATTAGAAAATAATTTATTGAACTGAATTTACAAAATAATATACGTTATCGTTGTTTGTAAATCCTCGAATTTTTGTTTATTTATTTTTTTCGAAAATTGATGTATTACAACACAAGTTAAAAATGTACGTAAAAGTATATATTTTGGATTTCCACCCATCATAAAATGTAGTTTAAGTACCTACCTGTTTCTTATAAATTTTAAAATAATAACGGTTAATAGAATAAAATATTTTTACTTGTACGCGACATGTAGATTTTCTGAGGAGTAAAATTCATCTTGGATAGTTATAATTACCTGTAAAAAAAAATATATATATATATAATTATTTTTGTAAAAATTAAACGTAAAATGATTACAATAAAATCATTAAATCGTTAATGAGGACAGAAAAATTATATATTATATATATTACTGCAATCTATGTATTGAGAGATCATAAATATTTTATAATATTTTAAGTAAGAAATATTAATTTTCAAATGTTTCAAATACATATATTTTGGTATTTGAAATTGGCTTGGCGAACACTATACAATTTGATCAGCTTTAGGTTGAAATTTTTGAAAATATAAATGTATTGATATTTAACTTTTTCTAAATCCTAAGAAAATTACGAACTTTTCATTACCTTGTTATTACCAAACAATTTTTAATTTTTTTTGTTTGTTTATGTAAATTTATGAGGTTCACCATTTTCCCTTTTATTCTGTTATTAATTTCTCGCCTTAAACTAACTTTAAGAACATTATAGTAAGTTTGTAAATATTTATTGCAATAATCTTATGAACTAATTATTTATTTTACTCTACGTATATACATCCTACTAAATAATATAACTTTAAAAACATTATGCTTTATGTTTAAAATAAATTATATTTTACAACTAATGTAACTACCGTGTGTAATTTAAGGGGGTCTTCCACGGTTTTGGGGCTCGGCGAGCTTAGGTTTGGCGTGCCTGTGCACCAAGCCAAACGTCGAGTTTAATACGAGTCCAGATTACTTCCACGGCGCGTGGTTTGGTGAACCACATGCTCGTCTGGGACGGCGACGATTATTTGTATTTTTAAAGTTGTAACGGGACGGAGTTTCGAGGGACCTAATAATAATAATAATAACAATAATAATAGATACGTACACCATTTCCCGCTAAAACACCCGTCAATGTAATAATTTTATTTTTCCCTTGTATAATATCTCCCATAACTATACGAGTATACGATCTCCCGTACATATTACCAGCTGTCTACCTCTCAACTGAACACCGATAAGCGCGAACCGGCGACCAGAATGCCGTTCGCTGTCATTGCGCTGTACTCTGTCGTATTTGGTCTGCTCTACATTCGATCTGTACCTATTTTTTCCACACGGCCAAAGACATTTCCGTTTATTGTTTTAAATCTTTTTTATGTTCCGGTCTATAAGATCGTGAACATGTTGATGGGCGAAGTGTATAGCGGCCGCGGTAATATATATATATATATATATATGTATCAATTATTTTATTTATCCCCTTATTCATAAATTTTACATTACTTTCATTTTAAAAACACATCCACTTAATAATTTCTTTCTTCTAGCAATAGTTTACCCATATCATTTTAATTTTAATTCGCTTTCTTTCATTCCCTCGTATACAGTATAAATAACAGTCGTTTTATTTCCCCAACACTTTGCAAATTAATATACCTACTCAATATTAGTCATTTTATTTATTAAACACCTTATAAATTATTTGTCATATCTCAAACATCACTACCAAGAACTTTTCGATTAAAATGTGTAATATTTTGTAAATTACCCGATCGGCCACGTTGACTGCCGCAGTATAACGCAACAGTACGTCGACTTCGGGCAGTTGTACCTACTGTTTTGCCCCCCTTTAAAATTACCTATATTATAATGACTTAAAATTTTATTTTATTCTTTTCTCTTTTCTCTACCAATTTTCCCCTTTTAATATGTATATTTTTTTCCTTTATTGTGTGACGAAATAAATAATGTTCATTTCGTAATTATAAATAGTAAAATCTCCTGTATATAATGTGTTTTTCCCTCTATAAATAGCTGTTGTGGTTGTTATCTGTAGAATAACATTTTTGTAATTAATATAATATATATATATATTAATATTAAACTCCTCGGCTTCGTTAGCCCTATATCCCTAGATTTTCAGCTCCAAAATTTTCTTTAATTCCTTTATTGTTCACTTATTTGCCCCATTCTTGAGTACGGCTCTGTCCTCTGAGATCCCAATACATCTGTTGCTAACAACATGATCGAGCGGGTCCAGAGGAAATTCCTTCACGTGGTCGCTTTTCGACTCAACATTCCTTGTTCAACTCATGATTTTACTCCCGCCTTGACTGCGTTAGGCCTTTCTAGCCTTGCAAATCGAAATCATCAAGCAAATCTTCAATTTCTTTCCAAACACTTACCTAATCAAATTGATACCCCTTCTTTACTTTCAGTTATAATCTTCGTATTCCTTCACATCACACTCGATCTTGTGCTCCCTTTGAGATTCCTCACTTAACATCCAATTTTTTTTTAAATGGCCCCATGGTATACCTTCCTCGCTCTGCGAATATCCTAATTTCTCACTATTTTAATTAATTGTACATTAGTTATTTCTATTTATATAATATTTTTAATTTAATTATTACTTTTATTGTCTGCGTTATATACCATTATCATTTTATTGTTAGGTATTAAATATATTTTTAAATTGAACTTTAATGTTAATAAAATAAAATAAAATATCGGAAAAACGATCGTTATATATACTTACCTTTTACAATTGGTTAAATAAAAACCTTTGTACGAATAAATACGTTATAAAATATCACAACTCGTTTTAATGAAGTGTTTTTTTTTTTTTTGAGATCATAGTATACAGTTAATATACTCTATGATATATCATTATAAAAAAGTTAACTATGTATTGTAAAAGTTTAGTATTAACTACTATTATTGAAAGTACAACCGTTAGTTTTCTATTATATTGTATTACTTTATATGAATTTATTTTATAGGGGTGGAGGTAAAACTACATTTGATTATATTTTGGCAATTTATTTATAGTACAAAAAAAGTTTGTGAAAGTATGGTTCCAGTCAAATACGCTCTTGTAATATACTATATTTATAAACTATAATGATAAATAAAAATATTGATTTCTATACTTATCTTTCACTTTGGTTACTCCTTTCATTATAACGGAGTAATGAAAATACAGAATGGAACTCGTTACTGAGAATATTTAAAACGACTGTTGCTGACCTATTACCCCGTCAATGCGTTACCATAAACTATTTTGCAATGTAAATGAAGATATAATATTAAGTTACCTATTTATATTTATATCTTATATATTTTTATACTTGGTAAAATAGAACACTTTAAAATGAACATAAATGCAATAAAAAAATCACTAAATTTACGTAGTTATTTTTGTTAAAGTTGTAGTATACAGTTAATATAGTCTTAAATCTTACATGATATAATATAATATCAACATTATTAAATCAAAAACGAATAAATAACAATAAGTTTTATAATAGTAATATATTTTAGCTATAAATATAAGAAATTCCGAATTTTATGGTTTTAAAAATGTCAACATATTACTGTCCAAATTTGTACCGTCCAAACCTTTATTGTCCAGATTTTTTCATTCCAAGTTTCTATGCATTTAATTCATGTCTAAGAACTAATTTTTTTAAAATTCAATGTTAAAAAGGTATATTTGTATACCCAATTATTGATTCGTATATGGTCTATATTTTAAAATTAAATTTAATGGATTAGAATCGTTATTGAATTACTGTAGGTTATAAATCTATGAATATTTTTAAATTAAAAATGCCCAACATTTCTATTTGTCAGTATTTTAGTTTATTTAATTAAGCCTATAGAGTATAAAATAGTATCCTACAAACAGGTCATATTTTTTAACTATATGTATTTGGTTATTCAAAATTGTTTAATCATATGCTGTTTTATTTTATAGCAAACATTGTAATAATTATAATTTTTTATAGTTAGGTTTTTTATTGTAATAAATTATACGGTATATGTGTAGGTTTTAATACATTATTGTAAATTGGACAAATAAACAAGTTATATATAAGGTATATTCACATTAAATGCGAAAATGCGTGGTTTACGTGGTCACACTTTTAAAGTTTATACAAGAGAAACGGAGCGGTGAAAAATATGTGCCGACACGAGAAAAACCATTCCACCCTTCTCATTAAAACTTTAAATGATTATTGTTGGAAAACCTTTTGTTCAATATATTAGATTTAATTTCATCTAAATTTCCTTTTACAAGGTATTTCCAACCGAAATATTCGCGCGATAAAATATAACAGCGTACGGATTTAATTATTGTTCATTTTATATTAATTAGTATTGGTATTGTACATGTATAATTGTATTTTTTTTTATAGGTAGTCAAAAAAGTTATTCTAATGATTTGAAATCTTGCTAAAAATATGATACTCAAAATATAGTGTAAGTACGAGCATGTGATATTATCACTAGAGGCTTCATAATATCATATTTTACTCGGCGAACTTATTGTTATACCGTCAATTCTAGAAAACCATAGTTATGATATATTTAAATTTCAAATACGAGTTTAAACTACTCCAATAATACCCACACATTTTCATCATTTATGTGTATACAATATGACAGTTTTATTTCGTTCTCATTCTACAAAACTTAGGCTATGTAACTTCTAATATTTACAGTCATTATACGTATTGTAAAATATACCTAATCGGTGGCGTGTTACATATAATTTACAACGACTTATATCATAGTAATATATTTATTATAGCAGTATTATATCCAAGCATTAACAAATTAGTAAAATATACTGCTGTAGCTGAAACACAAGTGGTGAATTCAAAAATTAATTTAATAATATTAATGCAAATAATGTATTAATGTTGAAGCCGTTATTTTATAAAATTTATATAAAGAATTTAATAATTACGATGGAATTTCAGAATTTGTGTTTAGAGTGGAGGGGGGTATAAAATTTTTTAGAGTGCTAAAAACATTTTCATTACCTAAAGTAGTATGAAGTAGTGAAATTTAATAATGTAATAATGAATTATTTAAATTTAGTGTTGTATTATTGTGATTCTTGGTATACATTTTTTCCTGGGTGAGAGAGTATATTATCCACTTTCCCGATCACTAATGAAATAATTATTGATTTATAATATTTATTTGTTAATATAAGAATAATATAGAATACATAATTTATTATTTATAGCAGTAAGGAAACAATCACACACAATTTGAAAACTTACTATATAAAATTCAGAAAACAGAATATTTAATACTTTAAATTAATTAATTATTTTATGAAAATTGTTTTTTGGTTTAAATTATAACAGTCCAATTGGTAACCAATAACCACTTCCAAATTTCCAAAAATAAAAGCTATTATCGGTAATCGATTATCTAACTATTGGATTTTTACCAGTTTTCAGTAACTGGGTTTAAACCCTGCTTTTTATCTAATCCCGATACTTTTACTTTAAAATATTGGTCTTTGGTAATTTTTATTCGAATATTACCAGCGTTTACCACATTATCTATACACGAGACTCGATAGTATGTACTGTGTTTGACGGGTACAGGTTATTGCGCAACGTCATGTGAGTAGATAGTTTTGATAATAATATATCAGTTTAATGACTGCGTATATATTTTAATAAACGTATAAACTTCCCCATTATGGGACACACCGACTATATTACACTGTCTATATAAATGAACGGTAAGCGTTAACTTGACATATAGTCGATCCTTTGGCCTGATACGTAACCGTCTCATCTGCAGCCAAATGTAGGTATGCGAGCGGTAAATTTATTACGATCATCATTCTCTCTAAATTATAACAATATAATACTCATCCAGACACGTTTGGTCCAAGTCAATAATATGCAGGCTCTAGTCAGTAAATTGTGCCCCATTTTATTATTTTTTTAAAAGGATAATTGAATCATAATTAAATAAAAAATATTTGGGAAATTGAACTCCAAATCATAAAGTTGTTAAGAAAATTGAGTCCATTAAAAAGTTCAAAATTAAAAAATGATATGGATAACTTATTTATAAATAGTTAATTAAAATGTCACAATTTTAAGAGCGAGATTATAATAATGTATTATTAATATTATTTTAAATTGTGAGTAAAGCGAGGTATATATATATGTATATATATATATATATATATATATATATATATATATGATTTTATAACCATGTATGTGTATTTTATATATTTATATATTTTTATATATATCTGTATACATTTCTTCTGATGGAAAAAATGCTCTCATTGTTAAATGTTTATCAATACTTCAATAGCAAATTTCATTTAATTGGTACTTTAAAATGACATTTATTGATTTTTCTAATAGATTTTTAATGTGAATGGAAAAACAACCAAAACTTTACATAAAAACATTAAACACACAATTATAGAAAAATAAATTTTTATTTCATTGTAATTTGGTTTATAATGAACCTGATAAATTCCAATTTTCGTCAATTATTAAAATTATTGAAAATTATAAATATTGTAGATATTATTTGAAAAAATTCTAACCTCTGCAAATTAATAAAAATATGAAATGACGAATTTTTTATTAAATATTAACCTATTAAATCGGTTTGATCGCCAAATTTATCCATCCAAAATTCATGATTTTGATGGACTAGTAGCTTATATGATGGCGTGGTGACTAGATGAAATACCTAGAAAAGAATAAATGTACCACGAAAATAATCAAATATACATTTTTTTATCAACCAATATACAATGAAATACAATTTGTAATTACTTGAAAGTTGATTTTGATTTTCAAAACTTGGGATTTCGATTAAACACAAAATATATATTTAATGTCATTCAAAAATACGAAATTTTTCATAAATTTTCATTGTTAAAACACGGGGCACGTTAATAATTGTTTTTATCTGTATGAGACAAAATTCAAATTATGTATACTTTTATTCAGATATTATATTATATAGGTTTCATGGATCAGTCCAGTTTTATTTACAAAATATTTTCTTGTCTCGGACCATATATTTTCCTAGTTTCTTTGGTCACCCTTTTCCCCTATATATGAGCAGGTTTTTTATCCATCGTTCCTCACATGCATTTAATCTTACGTACTCGTACTGTATTTCAGTAGTTCTCCCGTGTTTTTTAAGTTAATTTTAGACTTTTGTAACAATAGTTTTCATCAAAAAACTTCCAGTAACGTGAAAAATAATTTCTTTCTTTCTATTATAAACCAGAAGCATTTTTTCCGTCACGCCATACACCTTTTTCATTATTTTCTTTATTACATAATATTACTAACACATACATGATAGTAACTATTTCATACTTGAACGTTTTGAACATTTCAAAATGCATTCACTTGCTTTTCATATTTCATTAACCTAATAATACATTGTCGTAACTTCAGGTATGTACGAAAATATAATATAATGTTAAGGCTAAATAGTTAAGAGAATATACTAGCGAAATGTTCTATTGATAAATTATCCATATATGTTATGATATCCGTTATTCCTGAAATAATTAAATATTTAAAAAAGGTGACAAGTAGTATATAGAAGCATTTTACTCATGTGTAGAATACTGGTAGTACATATTATAATACATTTGAAAAGAATAATAAAACATTTTATTTTATAAAATTTAATTTAAACGAAGTTTGATGTAATATACGTACATATTAAACTAAAAAAAACCACCATAGGTACGTATATATTATAAATGCGACTTATTAAGAATGCGAAAGGTAAAAAATATGTTAAAATAGTATTATAAGTTCTAATATTAAATAAAATTAAAGTTATAGTATTGAATAAAAAGTAGGCAAATTTTTCATGTCAGGTGTGTCTGGAGAAAACAAGTGATAGGAAATTCCGTAATTAGTTGTGGAAGAGATGCATTGATTGGTATCAGCTCGATAGGGGGTATAGTATAGACGTCATATTTACGGTTAGATATAAGCCATTTTGAAGTAATTTATAAGCTATTAATTTTTCCATCGTTATTTATGTACTATATATTATAGATTACGCGGTGGCCCATCAGACTAGACTGTTTTCCAATACCCCCGCGTTGCTATATCATCTATGTAAATATGATTAATAATTAAACATCAAAACTGTTTACTGGTGAACTTTTTAATATTACATTTTACTCCTTAATCTCAAACAGGATAAAACAGTTCACGAAAGATCCCGGTAATGCTACTATAGTACTGTAATCTATTATATTATTCAGTAACGGCTCGTGCTATTGTGCACAGGAGCACGTGCACCGCATATAATTTTGAAAAATACAAAATATTTTAAGGCAATATATAATAATACAATATTTTATAAACGTACGCATAATATTTATTGACCATAATGACATTAGGTAAATACGTTGTTAACTTGTTTAACGTGTACATATAGCCAATGGGTACAGTGCACGAATATACTATATTCATTATTGTACGGGTTACTAACATACGCCACAACGCAGACGTAGTTTTCAGAAGTTGTACAATAATTGTAACGTTTAACAAAGTTGACCGGCGTGGCGTGCCAACCACGTCTAATTCGAATATTTACTGTTGTGCACGAAATGTGCTTCATTCTGTGAGTGAGCATTTCACTGTTACTTTCCTACTACTCCAGTAATTCGTTTAATAATATGTTGAGTTTTGGTGCATAAACGAGTTGTGCACCGTTCGGCAACCTGCAGTGACCGAGTCTTTCACCTACGACGAGCAAATATCACGGCAACGCGAGTAGGTACCGAAGTACCGGAGTATACAGTGCATGACTTCTTAGTGGTATTTAGGTAGGTACTTACCTATATTTAATATTTGCTGATCGAATTGTTATCAATAATCCAAAATTATCCTATTTATGAATTATCAAGAATCGTTTTCTTTGTGTTTGTCTTTCAAATTTTTTAATTTTAAATCAATGTTTAAAAAAAATTAATTTACAGACCTCCTGGGTATTCTCGCAAAGATGAATTCTTTATCATTATTGTCGGAGCAAAAGATCGCGATTAAAAATGAAGGTAAGCCAAAACTAAAATTAACTGTTATAAAAGAGTCAAAATTTAAAAATAAAATAATGAAATAAGTTTTAATATGGAGTTTTATGAAAAAAAATTAGTGGATCTGTGTTTGCGATGTCAATAATAAAAATATGTGTTTTCCGATGAAACTAGTAGGTAAAATAAATACAATATTGGTTTGGATTTATTTGATTCACGTTCATGATTGCTATTGTATATTTTATAAATGTGCACCACTAATTATTTTACCCATGAGCCGCCACTGATATTGATTTAAAATTTCTATCAATATACCCTATGTATCTAAATGTAATGTAATTACATCTAGGTATGTAATTATAAATTTTATTATTTACAATAATAACTGAGAAAATTATAACACGGAATTTTCGCATAATTATTATTTTCTAATATCATTAGAATCAATTACAGTTAGACATTTCTAGGTGTATTATGGAACAGTCGTAACTCATAATAATGAAAGACTATGGAAATATTTGAAAACTGATTTTAGTAAATATTATGTAAAACAATTATTAATATATACATTGAAAATATAGTATTCGATCACTGACACATAACAAAAACTTTAATAGATTTTTAATCGTTCGATATTATCATGTATAATAAATTAAATTTTGGGTTATTGAATCAAATATTAATGGATGACTGACCATTATTCTATTATTATTTAATGATTATTCTCTAGCCATATTAATGTGATGATAAAAAGGATTTCGGCTTTTGTAGTATGATGTAGAATATATTATATACATACAATAAAAAAGGTTTTAGCCAAGTTTACTAGGTAAATAAACGCAATATAGTATGAATAATTTGGTAAATTAATTTAGTAAGAAAATATAATGTTATATTATATACATTGTAACATATGCTTATTATTATATTATATGTATAACATTATGCTATGTTTTCTTTTTCAGATAGAAAAACAAACATAGGAGTTCTTACAACATTTCCAGAAAAACTGACATATAAAAAAATGATCTACAAATATTATAAGAAGTTTTCTTATGTTCTAGTTCGCCATTTGTTCGTGTTAAGGTTTCAATATATCTTTACATTGAAAATAATTTTTGTGCATTAATTTCTCAACTCAAAAATTGTCAAAACATTATTTTCATTTTTGTAAATATCTTAATAAAATATTGTATTATAACCTATTGTCCCTACTAAAAATATTTTAGAATTTATATCAACACGAGTATACACATTATATAAAAATTATTTTTATTAATTGATTAAACAAATGTTTATTTTTACTGCTTATAAGTTTATTAAAGGTGTGAAAATTTATGATATAAAATTTAAATAGAATATGAAAATCTTAATTAAAAAAAAATTTAAAGCTTCATATTATATTTAATATATAATTGAAAGCTTAATGTTCCATAGATGAAGAAAATATATTATTACGTTTACCGGTATAAAATATATGCATTATCTTATAATATTTAAACAACGTATTATGTTTTAACTAATAATCTGTTTGTTATCAAGATCAGCCTTTTATTTGTATACAATTCGATGGGTTTTTACTGAATACATACAGTTATTGTGTTTGATAAAATTTACTAGCACACAGTTATAACGATATTTTATTTAAACGTGTAAGATTCTAGCTTCGGATTGAATTTATAATGATTAAAAATAAAGTAGATATTCGAAATTGTTGTTTTTTGAATAAAATAACTCTGCAGTATTGGCAGGTACAAAATGATAAATATTACTTTATTGGTCCAATGCCAACTAATCTGGTACATTTATTCTCGTACTGCAAAAATACAATACAATACACTAAAACGGAAAATATTTTACAGCATTACGCCATTAGTTGTATATACCTACCATGCATTCTTTTTTTCTTAATAATATATTTTGAAGTACGAATGTTATATTCTTTGGGTTTTTTTTTTACGGTTTTGCGAGCTAGGAATGTGTTTTACAACAATGTGTAGTTTCTAACGTATAAAAGTGTTTAATACTGTCGAAAATTTTCATTCAGTAAAGGTTCATTTAGTACGAGTAGATAGACAGTCGAACACGAATTGTACTTTAAAAACGTCATTGTAAATAATTTCTTTCTGTGGCCTCCAAGTAAATCGCCAAAACAAGTATTGGAAATTTTCAGATAAATCGTGTAAAAATAAAGGAGTGGTCTCTCTGAGTGCAGTATTTATATTTTATTAATTTATTAATATTTTATTATATTAATATTAATTAATTTTTATTAAATTTTATTAATATTAATATTTTAAGAAATTGCATTTTTTTTATACATTTTTAAATGCACGAATCTTTGATGTTTTATATTCCTAAAATGCAATTTCATTATTAGATTTTTCTTTTACTTATTTAATAACTTATCCACGACAGTAAACAAAAATATTGATAACCTCAATTCGTAATTTCAGACACGTCTTGGGAAATCGTACGGACACATACAGTCCTCGGATTTCCGAGGATTTTTATAAGAATATTATATTGTAGTAGTGTTATGAATTCTTAACGATTGGTGAAAGGACAGACAGATGTTAAAAGTTAATCTTCCCATTACTGACCTCTGATTCTAAACTGCGTTAAATTATATACTTAAAATTATTTTAATTGCTAAGATATATTTCAGCCCATTGTTGTACAATATTAATGTAGTACACGTGGTTGACTAAATTATTAATAAAAAAAAATATTCTTATTAAATTATTCGAATACTTTGTCTTGGAAAGGAAAATTTGAGGAAAAATATTTCTCTCAAGAATTGTTTTTTGTTAAATTAAAATACATTTTTATGATATTTTTTACTGCATTTTTTGTTATTATTCAGTCATTTTTTAAGACATTAAATCGTACTTTTTGGACATTTTTCTTATTTTTTAGAGCATTAAAGTCGGTTCTCTATTTATAACTAAATATTTATCTAGGTACATGACAAAAAAAAATATAAAAATGTTCAACATTTCTTTTACATAATAAAATTATAAAATCAATAATTTTAAATATGTCATGATTATAGACGGTGAAAATGTAGCTTAAAGAAAAGTATATAATATTATTTACTTAACTAAACTAGATAATAGTTTATGTCTGCTTGCATACTTTTAAAAAATAATCTCAAGTAAGTATTGGTATGTTAAAGAAAAATTAGATTATTAATGCATAGAAATATAAAGATTAGACTGATATAAGTTAGACTAAAATTAGCTATAAGATGGACGACCTGGAGATAGCAATTTTTTTTCTTAAAAATGAGTTATTAGTTTTATTATTTGTATGTATATAAATAAAAATTAAATATCATTCATTGGTAAACGCATTACTTGAGAATGGCTAGATCGACTTATCTATTTTTTTTTCAATGTTCATTATAGTTCTAATCAAGTTTTACTGAAAAGAAAAATTGGAAAAATTGTTTGGAAAATTTAAAAATTCTGAAAAACTGAAAGTGCTTTTTTCCATGACATTTTTGTATAAACTGTTGTAAGAATTTTGCTAATACAATATTTTTTTAAGGCTTATATACGTATGACTTATATTTATTGACCATATTGAAATTAGGTAAATACATTGCTACCTTGTATAATGTGTACCTATAGCATATAGTTATAGTGCACGAGTACAATAAATTTACTATTATTCGGGTTACCAACATACGCCACGATGCGTCGTGTTACGTAGATTTCAGAAGTTGTACAATTATAACGATTAATAAAGTTCACCGCCTCTTCGTGCCAACCTCTGAGTCGAATATTTACGATTGTGCACAATCGAAATGTGCTCCATTTTCGCATGTGCATTTGACTGTTAAATTCCCACTACTCCAAAAATTCGTTTAATAATGTATTGAATGGTGGTGCATAAACGAGTATTGCACTTTTTGGATGCCTGCAGTAACCGAGTCTTTCACCTACGACGAGTAAATATCACGGCAATGCGAGTACCGGAGTATACAGTGCACGATTTCATAGTAGTATTTAGGTACCTATCTACCTATGTTTAATATTTGCTGATCGAATTTTTGCCAATAACCCAAAATTATTCTATTTATGATTATAATATCATGAATTTATTTTTATTTTTGTTGTTTTTTTAAATTCATTTATTTTAAACCAAGGTAGGTACGTGTTTTTATTAAAGTAAAAAAGTGTACATTGTGTGTAAGTGTATTTTTTTTAATGTAAAATTATATAAAAATGTTTAAACAAAATTAAATAAATTTTTGTTTGAATTCTCCTGGGTTTTCCCATAAAGATAAATTTTTCATCATTATCGTACGAGCAAAGGGTCGCGATTAAAAATTAAGGTAAGCCAAAATCAAAGTCAACTGTTGTAAAATGTGAGAATTTAAAGATAAAATAATATAATAAATTTTAATATGGAGTTGTACGAAAAAAAAATATTGGATCTGTGCTTGTGATGTAAATCATAAAAGGTTGTGTTTTCCGATTAACCTAGTAGGTAAAATAAATACAATATTGATTTTACTTTATTTGATTCTTTTTTTTTCCAGTGTATAATATTTTATAAATTTACACCACCAACTATTTTACCCACGAATTGCCACTGAAGTTTATTCAAGTGTAATATTACCCAAAAACTCGAATATTTACATTATTTTGATCAATAAACGTATGATATTAATAATTATTTTTGACTAGTATTATTGAGTTGGAGTATTAATACATATTAATATATTAATATACAAATTATTCTAAAATAGAACGCTTTTTGGTTAAACACACTGTTTAAATTAATTAATTTTAATAGTTCATATTACTTTTAAAAAAGATTTTCCCCAAAAGTATTCATAGCAAAGTTTTATATTTTAAATGTATATAAGTTATATATAATATATAATTATATATATGTAATAAACTTTTGGATATAAATGTATAAAAATAATCCAGAATCAACTAATAGCTTGTATATTTTTATTAGATTTTTATTGTATCGACAAATTTATTCATTTTACGATGATGTGTTATTTTAATTTTTAGTTTTATATTTGTTTGTATTTATCTATTTACTAAAATTAATAGAAAGAGTCCAAGAGGATTTGTTGGTTGTCGACCTTTCTGATAAGAAACGGATTATAGTTAGTATTTTTACGATATTATGCTAATATTTGATATTCTAAGTGTTTTTTTTTTTATGCGTTAACGAAAATTACCAAAAATAGTGGAATATTGTTATACTTTATATACCAAACTTCGCTCTAACCGTTGTAGATATTTCATGATTTATCTTTGTTTTCAAATCTAAAACAATATCATGTCTGTGAGCAGAAGAAATGATGGAACAACATTCAACCTCTATATGCAAATGGCTTTTTTATTATTTATTTTAAATATTCATTATCAAACAATATTAAATAATTCTTCTATGTTGGACAAATTAATTTAAATATTTATTTTAAAAAACTTTCAAAATATATCTATAGTAACACTGATAATACCTAAAGACTGTTCAAAGACTGTCTAGTGAGAATGTTGTGTAAGAAATACGCATTTGTCGTTTTATTCCCTGGATAATTTTAGGATTCAATACCGGATATAAACCTATTCCAGATGTCTATGGTCAAGTACTAATAAGGATTATCCTATTGAGCTTATCATTTTTAGTAGGTATATTAAAAGATAAAACCCGAATTCTTTAATTTTTTCCTATTTACTTCCTGAGATGTTTTATAAGCCATATATATTATATATGCATTATAACATTGGTTATGTATATAATGATTATACCAAAAGTTTATATTATATACATATCAATGATATACACTATAAACGTTCAAACAAAATATTATATAATTAAGATAATAGTATTGGATAGAAATTACATAATTATTATTCAATAACCACAATACATTTTTACAATAAAATTTTTTATTAAAATAAAGATTAAACTATTTATTTTATTTTAATAACTGTAAAAATAATTATGCATATTTAAAAAAATGAAACTGATATTATATAATACAACGTTAAAATTTAATATTGTAAAATACAAAAAACACTATTTTTAATTACCTATATATATATATATTATATAGATTTATAATCCTGAGGCAAGACTCTTTTAGAACTTAAATAATAATTATCATAGAAGTCATTCGTATTTTGTGTATTTTTGGAGTTTTGGTAATTTACTATAGGTATTATTTGTTTTTGATCAATTCGATTTTTTCTAGCATAAGTATGTCAAACCATGTAATTGTAGTTTCTTTTACTATTTTAATTATAAAGATAAAACAACAAGGAAACTTTATACATATTGCCCTTACGTAGAGAGTACGAAACCACTTGAAACAATACATTATACACGTTCAGTTGAAAAGTATATAAGTTATTTAATAATATTTTGATAACGCCATGTTGGTTAACCGTAATATGAGCATGCATAGATAACCGATATACTTTTGTGAATCTTGAAAAAACCGAAAACCTAACCTTTATATCTGCATACATAGGAACCAAATGGTTACATTCGACGAGCCTATTTATTATATTTTGATTCCCAGCAAAAGTAATTTACTTACCCATTTACTTTCCACTTATATCTTCTTACATTGTGACTAAATGAAAACATCCGGCGGGATTTACGTATTATCAGGAACATTTTAAATAATTCATTTTAGAATGCTACAAACGGAAAAAAATGTTCATATAGATATTAAGTTATAAAATATTACAATTTTAATAATAAACAAACGCGTTTATACTAATAGAATAGTTCAGTTAAAGAAAATACAATTTCCCGGTACAAAATTATAAAAGAAAATTTTCCAATTTATATATTTTATGTATAATTTCAAGGCAATACTATATTATATAACTAATACGATTAACAATGTAAATTTTATTATGTATATCATAATATTATCACAGTGCTTATAAATTCGTATCAGGCCGTAATTCAATTTGCCAGATATTTTAGATCTACGCATTTGCATACCTAATATACTTTGCAATGCCATAAGCGAAGTCTTTGCAGTTTACCTAGTGCACGAAATATAATAATAATCTACTGATAAAACGTAATATTAATATTCATCGTTTCGTCCAATATCATTGAATATACATTTTTGCATTTAAAAATATATATTAATATAATATATTATATATAGAATATAAATATACGTATATTTTTTTTTATATCAGCATAACATTTTTTAATTGAAATGCATTTATTTTTAGTTGCAGTGATCCAAACATAATGCTAGTATAAATATTTTATTTAATTAATACTTAATAATGTTCCACTTTAACTGTATATTTTATTCTATTTTTTACACTCACTATGATTTCTGATAAATAAATATATAGTTATAATATATTTATATATATATATATATATATATATATATATATATAATATATTTGCATTTGTTGAAATCATTTTTTAAATGAAAATATTTCACTGAAAGATATTATATATTATGTTTCATATATATATATATGTACTTGTATACCATCCTTACATCAAGTTTTCTGAAAAAGGTTTTATATTTTCATTTAGCTTTTTTTCTTACGTAAATAATAAAATACCAAACAAATATAATATACATTAACTTGTATTGTACAAAAATATTCAGATAATATAATGTTTCGTGACTATCAGAAAACTGTTTTAAAAATAAATAAACAAATAATAATATATATAAATAAAAATCACTTAAAGTATTCAAAAAAGGATTATAGGTAAAAATTAGTTTAGACCGTAAGTCATTATTAGGTTTGTTAATTATTTGATTTTAAATAAACTTACATAAGTGTAGAATATAATAAGATCAAGATGTTAAAAAATTGACAATATTTGATACATAATTAGGATAAATTAATGTTCAAATTAAAATGTAAATTCTTAAATAAAACCTTTCTAATTAAATAGCGAAATTGAGTATTTATTCAAGATTTTATTGATGCTTAACACTAGCTAGTCTAATGATTAATATTAAATTAATTTATATTAATTTTTACAAGTTACTGGGTTTTCAATATTATCTATCGACATTCTGACATTTCTGATTTAACATTTACTGTGTTATTTTTAATAACAGGTAGTTTTAAATATTATTCTGAATTTATATAGTAGATGTCTCATATGTATTTGTATTTTTTTAAATGGAAGTAGGTACATGACGGAATCCTAACTTTTTAATAAATACTAAAATATAAAGGTTTAACTAAAAATTAAACGTCCCATTTAACTATGATCAATAAGACTAAAAATTGTACTATATTATACTAATAAATTACATATCTAAATAATTTTTATTTTCATTATTACTTCATATCATTATATTAAGATTGTTTATAATTGTATTGAAATATCTTCTAATTATTTCATGTTCCGTAGGTATATAATACTTACCTCATTATTTATTGAATAATATATAATAATTTTTAATGAACACTAATTAAGTGACGATTATAGTAATGATTAAATTATTGCATTTTTTGCATAAAGTTAATTTAATCGTATTAACACAATCAAGTTAGTTATTATAGTTTTAATTGTTTGAATACTTATAGTATATACAAAATTCATATAGAATATATAATTTAATGTACACGTGAAAATTTGTAGTAGGATATTTGGACATGTAATCACGTAATTTTACTTAATAATAATTAAAAAAATACTAGTGCATTAAATTGATAAACCTTGATTATTATAATTTTATTAAATAAAATATTAATTTGTATGATGCTATAAGTACTATCAAAAATATTTAATTAAATAATTATAAAAATAGTGGTTCTATAGAATTTGTGTGTCGATTCAAATTTCGAATGTTATATTCATCATTATATTTTATAAAATCATAAACGAGATTATACATTTATAACAACAAAAATTTTAACTTTATATTTTTGGAAATCATAATTTGTATCAAAAAATATTTGTAAAATAATACGTTCTTTTAAAAAAATTGGTATTTTGTAAGTTTTGTCTGCATTTTCATATAAATTGTATACCGTAGTTTTACTTTTTAAGCTTCAGAAATATAAAAAAAAACCTTCCGAAACATATTCCACCATCGTTAGTAATAATAATATAATTATTTGATAACTTTTAATTAGACTCTCGAAACTCTGAATAGTTATTTAAATGTTTGAAAAACATTGGAAATTTTTATTATACAGCGTAATATGCTCGTAAAATAATTTAAATTCTGATTGATATCGACAAAAAATATTTTTATTTTAAATAATTAAATTCTTATTTTCAAATATAATAATATTTTATATAAATATTAATAAATAATAATTTTCATAATATTTTGTATTTAAATTTTAAAATGTTGGTATATTTTGAACTTAAGTTAATTTTGAGTTTTTATAATGACGTACAATTTATAATCATTTTGTACCAGTTAATTTTTACATAAATTTTTACCTTTAAACGTATTTTCAAAAGAAAAATAACTGTTCAGAAATCTGAGATGAAAAATTTGTCATAAATATTTATATTATTATTTAATTTACTGAACAAATGTTGGCCCATAACACTATATTTACTATTCATTTTTTTAACCGATTATTTTTAAAATAATCGAAAAACTAATTGAACTTACGCCAGACTTTTGGACAAAATCTCTACTTGGTAGTTTTTGATAATGATTCCAGACTAAACATTTTACCGAATTTTTATCTCAGTATATAATATTACTTTATATACGGGATAATGATAATCGTTTATTTTAGTTTTTTAAAAATGCATTTTGCGAAACGTGGAAAATATTGGTTTATAAATTTCAAGTGTGTTGAAAACTTAGTTATTGTGTGTAATTACTACTGCGGGGTAACGCGGGAAACGGTTATTTACAAAAGAAGTTAAAGGCAATTTTACAATTCTGTCATAAATTGTGTTTATGTTTAAGAGAAATAAATGATTATTAGTGTGTGTAGACATAACGCGCGAAAGGTAGGTAGATATTATAATATAATAATATACTCCTATGCGTACGTTCAAGTTGGCATCTGTGTTTACCGTTACGTGAACAACCAAATTATATACGTCGAAAGATAGTCGACTCCCTTCTAAAACGTACCAAATACACATATAATAATAATAACGGTTGAAGATTTTTAAAATAGATTTGAATTCATGTTATCGTGACGTTTACTCAAAATCGATCTTCATTCCCCGAATTTAAATTGTGATAATTTATAATAATTCCGATTTAAGCTAGAATTAACTAAATATACAATAGTATAGCTTATACATTTTGGTAACTCTTTTTTTTATGAAATTACAGTAGAATCAAAATTATAAGTTGTAATACCTTAGTAGGTATATATTTTATCGATTAATTCATGCCTATTTTAAGAATCATTAACAAGTTCCTCGGACGAAAAAAGAGTATATTTTATTTGTTTTAATGCCAAAAATATAAAAACATTTCGATTTTAAACCCATTGCATATTTTACTTACTGACTTTGACATTGTAATTTTAGATTCTCAGCGAAGCAAGTAGTGTATAATGGTTTTACAAAACCGTGTTTTTTTTTTATCTGCATCCAAAAACTCTAAAATAAGTTCTCCGTGTAATACATGCAGCCCAATTGAAAGGGTGAAAGTTATATCTATAGTTGGTACTTTAAAGATGTCATTTAAAGATTTTTAACACGTAAAAAAACTACTAACAAAATAAGAAAAAATGGTAAATGCACGATTATAATCGAATAGGGTTTTTCGTTGTAATTCCATAAATAATGATCTAATAAGAATCTTGAAATTTCTCATAAAATTAATGTAAATATAATATTAACCTAAAATTTTTATCATAAATTTAGTTTATTTATTATATTCTAAATGTTGAAGTTTGTTTGTAATAAAAGAGTTAATTTTAGATTTTAAGATTGAAAATTGTATATAAAATGTTAAAAATATGTCCTTCAAGCTATATTCAAAAACAATACAATAAATCGGTACTTACACACACATTTTTGTAATAGCTATTTTTATTTTTACTGAAATATATAATATAATAAATTTACAAAATTTGGGAATATTTAACTGCAGAAATATTTGTGTAGGTATATCACGCTGAGTTACACTTATAATTGTTATTATCGAAAGAAATCGTTTATCATTGCTTACATATTCAGTATATCTACGACCAGTATTCTGCCTAACGATTGACCCAAAATGCATTCATCTCCTTTTTACTGACTGTTTATATTAAGTCTAGAATTGGAGTTATTCAATAATATAATATACATTAGTAAAAGTAAATTCATAAGACGGCGCAATGTATAGGCAAAATGGTACTCATCATTTTGAGAAAAAAAAATTACATATATTATACTTTTTATTATCATGTATACATTTTTGAATAGGATTAAATAATGATATTTACATGGCGTTCTACGTGGTTAACTATAAGGAATATCTTTCAAGTAATATTCTTAATACGCCCATTATTATTTTGAATATTTTATATTAAATAAAAAAAAATGAGTCTATATACTTGACATTTTTAGCGAAAACGTATATAAATACAAAATTTACGTAGAAAATAAATATTAAATTTCCCAGTTTTAGGTTTTTTTTTGCTGTATTTGTTGTTTGTAATAGAAAAATTACTAATAAAACCTAACTTAAACTAACCTGACCAGGATAATCCTGATCAGAATTATCCTGATCAGATAGTGCGTTATATACCGGGGGTATACGCCTCGCACTGTCGTTGCGTCGACCGTCTCGGCACGGTGTTCGATAGCATATCCATCACCCTGGATCGTGCAAACTCGACAACAGTATTTAATTGTATATTATTTTGTATGTATACAATCATCTTTGTAAATGCCGGCCGTGTAATTTCCCCTCTAAAATGCAACTTCTTACGGCTTCCCATGATTATGCGATCGCTCGCGCCCGATCTCTTTTCTTCCTCCTTTCCACCGGCTCGAGTATACGTCATATATCCCATGGTTGAAATATACTATGTTATTGCAAATAGCCTCAGTTTTTGTCATAAAAATAAAATGGCAGTTTAATGGTAAAGTTCCTTATCATTACCACAGAATGGCTATCAATTATATTATATAAAATCAATTTAAATAAATATAATGTACAATTTCAATGAACAAAATATTCGTTTTATTCGTTAAATATATAATTAATAAAGTTATTTTACATTTATTAGTAATTTATACTTTACGTTACATATATTACTTTATATTTTATCAGGCAATCAAAACATCGCCCCTTACGCTGCCATTTTAATGTCTTTAAGTGATAATACTAGAGTGGGGCTACAATTGCAATAACCTAGTATATTTCAACCGTGACATATCCTATTGATAACCGGAGTGAAATTTTCGTGTTCTCATTCCATTTTGTTTCCCTGTAAATGTGCGCACACAATGCCGCAGTGGCGGTGGCTGTGAACTGTAACACACGTGTTTGATACTATGGGTACGTTCGTCTTGGACGCTTTGTACGCTTTAAGCTCTTATCAACGCTGCCGCATCGTTCGTCTTGGTTCATTGAAACGCTCAGACTACAACCGTGACGTCACTGAAACTAGCTGTTACATCATACATTTACGATCATGACAGCTTTTTCCATCGGGGTAGTACAATGTGAGCGTGGCGATGATTATTGTGATAAGAGATTACTGATGACCATAATTTAAAAAAATATATATTTTAAAATTCTCAAATTAAGGTCATAGAATATTATTAGTATATAATCTTATATTATAAGATTCAAACTATCATTATTAATTTATTAAAATGTCAGTGTTGGTGACATTTATGGACGGAGTTGGCGGTGCATTATACAAATGTTTAATGACACCGGAAGATGCTGAACGAGTAAAAATTGGCAGGTCAGAAACATGGGTATCACTTTTATATATAGATTCTAGCTGAACATATTAATATTTGGTTTGTTCATATTTTAACGAACTATTATAGAACTATTATGAACAATATATTTGTTTTTGTGTATTTTAATATAAAGTTTATTTAGTGCTATATTATGGAATAAGAATAAAATAACAGAATAATTTAACAGGATTTAATAACATTTTCTATATAATATGAATGTAAACATTTTTTTTATCTTGTTATCAATATTATTTTCTAATGTGTAAATACTCGTTCGTCTTGGAAACGTAAGCAAAGCGATTATAAACGCTTAAACCCAAAGCGAACGGTTCGTAAGCACGAACGTGAGCGTGAGCGCTTTAAGCGTCTAAGCGTCCAAGATGAACGCACTCTATACGAACGCACATCGTCACGTTAAAATCTGTGATGGATCTCGCGGTAAGAAAACGCCGCGGTAAATTGCCGCAGATCAATTTTACCGGCACGGTAGCCGTACATGATATACCATAAATGTATATTTACTATAGTTTTTTTTTTTTTTTTTTTAGTATATAACAGTGATAAGCAACTCAAAGTAACTAGAGGACCAATTTTTGTAACTTAAAATGATTGCGGGCCAGATATTAGGTTGATTTTTTTAGTATTACGTGAAACAAATTCATTAATATATTTTTTATACCTATGATAAACACTAATATCTTAGTTTAATATAATATGTTTTATTATTGATTATTTTTCCAAGATACAACATATTTGGCTATTTTTACTACCTATATTTCTAGGTAAATTGTAGTAAATTTTTCGATGATAAAAATCTTGAATGCAGTGTGGGCCCGGATGAAAGGGACGCCGGACCCGATGTTGCTCGCGGGCCGCCAGTTGCCATTCCTAATATATAATAATAATATTGGAGTATACGAATATACAGTACGTCATATTAATACATTCTTCCATTTTTAAATATAATTATATACATGTTATATTTTGTAATTGTAATAATTTTAACCTACCTATTATTATTTAATACCATAAGTTATTTATATACTTATTTATTACTTAAATATTAAATTAATATAGTATTGAATTTAATTTAATTTAATTCCTATTATTACTTATTTGATTCATAAAATACATATCATTTCAAAACTATAGACCAAAATTCTTGAAGGTTTCTTATCATATAATTCAATAAATGTATAAAATATTCTTATGTAAATTAATTAAAATATTATTTTATTCAAATTTGGGCTATTTTTAGCCATTTAAGTATTTGAAATATTTAAGTTATTAAGTTATTAATAGGGCAATTCTCCAGTATTAATACCTGAAAATTAAATACAAAATTATAACTGTGTAACTCTAATTGTATTATAGAAATGTGAAAAAAATATATAGGTATAGTCAATATTTTTTATCATAGTTATTTAAAATATTAAAAAAATTCAGTATAATATCATATTAAATACCTACATAAATCAACGTTAAAAATAATAATTGTTTTAGATTCTGAATGATTGAGGAAGCTATTGGTTTTACAATGATGTTTATTTTTTATTTATTTTTTTTACAGAAGTATAACCGTGATCAAAGCAATTAATTTTGATCATAATTTTAGCAAATCTGAAAAATTTCCATTTTACTCTTTCAAATTGACCAATATCATCAGCAGTGTGTAATTCTTATATAACTGATACATATTCTAAAATAGGATGATCTAATGAACAATACAGTGCTTTGATATAAGAAGAGAAATTCAGCAGCAATTATTCTCATAAAGCCCAGAATTTTTAAAATGTATAACAAGTTATAATTATAGTTTTGGTTTTAGTTCTGCAATAAAACATAGTATGACATTTGTCAATATTTAAGTAGTTAAAAAATGTATGCAAAACTCATCATTGGATCAAATTATTTCAGGAAAATTGAAGTTACTGTTAAATAAGAAAATATGGTAAGGATAACGGTAAATAAGATATTCGATTGCAGAAATAAATAAATTGTGCATAATAGTAACACAATTAGATAGAAGATATACATTACTTATTAGGCAGTTATAGTTATTTAAAAATAATTTAACAAAAATGTGTTTGAAAATTTTTTTAGTAACACGTATTACCTCCGAACTAATATCCCTTCTCTATTTGCAATTAGAACTCCACCACATATTAAATGTGATGTAAAAGTATATCGATCAGATCTGAAAACACTATCATTTTCTAAGCCAAATTCACTAACAAAACTATTCTCAGTTAGCCTAGTTTCAATTTAAATTTTAAAAATTTTTCTTTATAAATGAGTTAATTGTAGTTACTACCGATATTAAAATGGAGGATAGACTATTATCATGTCACGTGATTTCAAGTCGTATTAATTTAATTCACTTCATGCGAGTTACATATGACCATAATTATACACCATAACTCAATCATTTAGCGGCACACTATACTCACCTCATGCCATATTATAATATTTCATTATCTCACGAATGATATCACGTGTATTTTTTCTACAAATTTACATATTTTGAGGTCGCTTGATATTACATTCTCAGTAGTGCCATATGTCCAAATTCTCCGATAATTCAGAAAATTTAGATTTTGGATTTTGAATTTTAAACAATGACGTAACGCAGTTGAGTGACGTAGGAGTCGTTGTTTTTGTCACGTAGGCCACTAGTAATGATATATATATACAGTGGCGTAGTGGTATCATAGAAAAATGTGATAAAGTGTATCAAAATATTTAAGTTGTATAGACTGAAAATTCACTCACAATCGTTTTAATGAAAGATATGATTTATTATTCCTTTAATTAAAATATTCGTCCGAAGATTACTGTGCTACTTTTTCAACAATTCGGAGCATCTTATTTGGGTTGATATAAGAATTCGTCAAATGTGCAATAAGGATATATATTTATATCCAACCAGTTTTTAAAGTGTATTTCTAAGTACCAATTTCATTCATTTTTGGACATATTATACAGATTCCATTACAAATAACATAAGTTGCACTGAGATGAACGAACTTCTCTGTATTCGTCTCGTTATGTTTCTTGGAATAACTTCATTAAACAATGGGTATGTGTTTAATTAATTCAAGCAATGTTATTCTGCTTTTAGTCATATATACAATATATAGGATGTATATTTATAATAAGTCAGAGGAAATGTAATGGTAGATATAAGATTTTTCAAAATTGAAAAATTCCTACATACTAATATCTTAAGAAATGTGAAAAGCGGATGTATTCTCAGCATTATTCATTGACTTCGGGGTTTACATAATTCTAAAGATCATTGTCACGTCACTCACTAAATTATAAACACCCATTTATGATTACATTTTTAATATTTTTTTTTTAGTTTTATTAAAACAATTATACACCATCGTTTTAAAACATTATTTCTTAATAACGTACAAATCGATTATTAATATTGTTAACCAATCACGTGAATATTTGAATTTTAAATTATTCATATATTCTCATTAAATATATTTTTCATGGAAAAATGTTCACAAAACGTACACTCGTTTGCATATAATACCATGTGTAAACAATAGTGAATATATATATATTTTATGCATATATATTTTTACATGAATGGATAAATACTATATTACTATATATATAATAATATAATCAATGGTGTAATAAAAAGGTAGTTGAGGAAAAGTAGGATGTAAAATTATATTTTAATCATATTATATTGAAAATTGAAAAACATGTAATTCATAAACTAAAGATTATTAAAATGCCGAGTGGGTATTCTTTATGTATTATATCACGATAGAGCACGAATTACATTTATAACCACACATTTAGTAAGTTAATATAATTATGTATGATTGCAAATTAACAAATTCTATTATTATTAAAAATATAATATATGCTATTTGCATATTGAATAAAATACATAAAAGACAGCAAAATAATAAAATAATATAAAATTATTTACTCTAAAAAAAAACTAACGATTGTAGGATGTAAAAATGTACGCAACGTAATATTGAATAAACACTATGTACGAAAAAGGGGTGCCAAGAGAGGGGTCTTTATTTATACCTCTAAATTGAACAATGAAAATAATAATAAAAAATAAAAAATTAATATACTTTATTTTTGTTGAAATAAATCGGATCTAAAATAAACTAAGAACAATTTGATTATATTTATTGCTGATAAAACCTACAGTAAATCATTCGATTTTATAAAACAAAAATTGAACTCTTCTGTGCGATTTAATTTTAAATGTGCACGGTGAACTTGTATATAATACTTCATATATGTTTAAAATAATACAAATGGTACTAATAATATTAACTACACCTATACATATACACCCACTTATTGTTATTAATAAAACAAAAAACAAAATATGTTTGGAAAAATGTATGTTACTCATACAGAATGTATATACATTTTATAATGTTACAGTTTATTCATATTTAGTACATTGTGATGATTATACATACAACATTCTTATAGAGATATTTTACGTTTATATTTTGCTACTTGTTTTTTGTATCTACTTTTATTTGTTATTTTTTATTCCTGATTCCAACATTATGGAATTATTTGTAATATATCACAAAATAAAAAAGAAATTACTTTTCAAATTAATAAAGGCATTGGATACATGATTCGTCAAACGTTAATAATATCATTGGTTATATTATATATTAAATTATCAATGGTTATATATTATAAGCATTTTGGTCTCTGTAGTATTTATTTTTGTAGGAACACGTACTCAGCTATGTACAGTACAGCCATTATAATAGATATTAAATTTATATAAATTACAAGGTGAGTATTAATGAGTTTTAATGATGAGCCATTCCCGAAATTTGTTATTGCCAACTGCCGAGCCGTTGTGGTGGTGATTTATTATTTTGGTGTGGGACCCTGTCGATTTGGCTCAAACTTCTCTGCATCGTTTTATGTATACAACCTTCTGAGTAGCATTCTTTTAAAACTTAGAATAATCCATTAGGCCATAATAGCTCAAAATTTAAAATAGTTATAAATATCCAACAATTTGAAGAAGAAGACAACAGTAAACACATTTACAGAAAATTGATACTTGTATTTTGCGTTAAAAAAAACATAAACACCATTATAAAATCATTAGTAAATTCAACAATTCTAAAAAATGTATTAAATTTAATAACCAATGCACAGAAACAAGTATTTTAAAAAAGGTTAAAATATTATCGCTATGTAATAATTTACACTACAAATTCTGTACAGATACATACTACATAACCACACAGCATAAAAAAAGTTCACAAATTTGATAAAAATATTTTAATGAAAATAGATGATTTTCAAAATATTTGTTAATCATTGTTAAATGTTGCTAAAATAATTAGGATGTATTGAACAAATACTTTTTAACTAAAAATGTCATATTTCCAAAATGTTTTTACTTTATTTTTTCTATACATTTTTTTGGCCCAGGAAAATATAAAGTCAAAAATAATACAAATATAACTCAAACCATGCAGAACAGCAGTGCTACTAAAAATATTATTTGTGATCATTAACAAATATTTAAAATCTATAATAAGAATAGTTTTCTAAAATAATATTTTATTTATATTATCATTTTAAAATGTTTTTATAGTTAAGTAGTTAAAAAAATTTGTATATATATATATGGGTGTTTATAAATTCTGTAATGCTTTGAAAAATAATATAATGTATTCGTCATTTTTGGGGAGATCTGTAACAAAAGGGTAGGAATAATGGCTGATAAGGTGCACAAGAAACAAAAAACAAAATATAAAAAATTGAAATACGTCATAAAAGTTCAACAACCCTATATAGTAGGAATTTCAATACTTTATCAAGCACACAAAAGAGTAGGTTTTTATAAATTATCTATGAGTATATGTATGTAATATGTATATATATATGTATGTATGTATGTATGTATGTATGTATGTATGTATGTATGTATGTATGTATGTATGTATGTATGTATGTATGTATGTATGTATGTATGTATGTATGTATGTATGTTTATATATATGTATGTATGTATGTATGTATGTATGTATGTATGTATGTATGTATGTATGTATGTATGTATGTATGTATGTATGTATGTATGTATGTATGTATACACGGAACAAATATTGTACATTAGATACGTTCGACAAAAGATCTTTTTTTGCATTATATATTATGCTTTTATCAATCCAAATGGGGGCACTTTTCCTAAAATATAGTATTATAAAAATTACATAAAATAAAAAAAGCAATAATATACTAAATACTTGTATTTTCATTAATGACTTATATATATAAATGTATTACAAACATCAGTTCAATATTTAAATTTAAACAAATCCCAATATTAGGTGTAATTCGATATTACGTATTACTTACTAAATATGTGTAGTACCTAAATTCAGACATTGAATTAATTGATATTATATTTCATTAATAGGTGTAACATACACCTATTAATCCTGAAAAACTGTGTTTTGGGTATTTTAAATATTAAAATTATAACACATTTTTTTATTCTCTATATTTTATATTTTGTTAGGTATACTTATAAAAATTATTCAGATCACGTAAAAATATTTTAAAAGTATTTAAACAATATTATTTGAATATATAGATTCTTAAGGAAATCGGTACATAAAAAATATACGTTATATATTATGGACATGTAATCCCCGAGAAACTCCAAGGATTCTTAATAATATTTTACTCTAGTTTACTCGAAGTGAATTCACCTGGTTGTTGATATCTCAAGGATTTTATGTGGATCATCATTGAATGAATATCGTTCAGTGAATAGCAAAAATAATAATGAATTTATAGTATGCTGCTGTGAGGTACACAAGTATGTGACTAAATTACATTACATTTTAACTGTCTCATATAATAAAAAGGATTAATATTTTTTTGATAGAATAATAAGTGTTGAAGAACTGTGAAATACAAAAGCGAATAAGGATAATTATTTCTGAGCGATATTGTTTTTGCTCAAAGGAATAGCATATTTTTCACTATACAATATGAAAAATATATAGTATAATACAATATTCTAAATAAAAATATTTCAATTGTATTCAAATTTTTAATTTTTTATAATATTATGAAATAAGGTAAATTTTAATTTATTTTATTAAAATTAAATTACATGTTTGATATGTTGAAATATTTTTGTTGGATCCCCTCTTAAAATTTGTACAATATACTACAGTATTGACATTCTCATTTATAAAACTTCACTTCAGATTAACGACAAAACGAAATAAAAAATGACAGTAGTCAGTCTGTGTTTTGCACTGAAGATGAAAACATTGTTTCCGAAATACTGTATTTGCTTAAAATAAAAATTAAATTTTTGTGGATTTGGGTTTTATTTTATTTTAAATATGACATTTAACTACATCTAAATATTTTTATATATTAAACTTCTATTTACTTATTGTATATTTTTAATTTCAATTTTTTTTTTCAAACAGTAAAAATAACATGTGAAATGTACATAACCCATTTCGAATAACATACAGATAACGAAAAAATGAATTAAATGTTGACACGGTTCGTGGCTATCGGTACACGCCAGTAAAACACATTGTTTTAAGGTGAAATAGCCGAGGGCGTTTATTTACAAAACAGGACACGTGGTGCGACACAATCGTATTTTGACGCATACGTGTGGTGAGAATGAAAAGTGATAAAATACAAAAAAAAAAATAAATAAATGAACAAAAAATATATACTGTAAAGATACCCGGACGTCCTCGGCCGGTGCGTGGAGCAAAGCTAAAGCCGGTCCGACCGGTGACGCTCGCGTAATATGGTGGTTTTCACGAAAGACTACGCAGTCCGGAGCTGAAGATAAGTAGTTAATTATCATAAAACACAATTATTATAATTTAGACATAATAGAAAATGTTATTTGATGTACATATATTTCTTAGGTACTGGGAGGAAATCCTCCCAAAATCCTATAAGATTAAACTTAAAATTATAGCCAGTAATATAACTTTATATATATTATATTTATACAGAGTACCGTGGCTTTATCTCCCTCCATCCTTGAAGTATTTTAATGTAGTTTGCAGTTTGCCTCGTTGCTATAATAATACAGATTTAAAAGCACTTTTTATGTCATTTTTCACACATAACAGTAATATTATACTTATATTTACTTTAATGTCCGTTAGTTTATTAACCATTTAAAATAATGCAAATGTAGAAATATGTTACAATGTTCAAACTATGAATAATTTTTTTTATTTGTATATTAATCTTGTGCCAAATAATAATAGGTTTTACATATAACCATGCAATTCATAATAGTATGAATTTTTGAAATGTCCAAAGGAAAATCATGATTTTTATATGTGAACTATTTTTTGTTTTATTTTGAATCTGTACTTGAATTTATAATAAATAAACACATTACTTTGTTACCAGTTTAACATTTTTAAATTTCATTTATTAGAACATGGTATAGTTCATTATAAATTAAGCGTGATAATTGAGCAATAGGGTAAATTTGATAAGAAAAATAATTATTTTCAAAAAATTTAATTTTTGATGGCCCTATACTGTAAATAAAATAAAATATTCAGTGATAAGTAGATCCCATGGTCACTCTGATGCTCGCCTTTTATTTTGCTTAATTTGGTGTTCATATACTAAATCACTCAATATGACATTCAATGATTTAACCATGATTTCGATAAAGTGAGATATATATAATTTCCCTTTCGATCATTCCTACAATAAAATGCATTTACACTTAAACAAAGTATTAAAAAAATTACCTATTTACTCATAAAATTCATATCATTCACTCTTATAAATATATCAATTACAAGAAAAAATGAAAAATTCTGGTTTTATGGTTTTTGAGATAAACATGCATCAACAGATTCTATCCAAATTACAAATCTATTCAAAAAAATTAATTTAATATTTTTGAAACATATAAGCAATTTGTATAATGTTTGTTAATAACGTATAGCCATTTTCCAAGTACTATAACAACTATATAATACTATAAAAATTATTCTACAATGTGTATGTAAATTGTTTAGGATATTGTTGGAATATAAAATAAATTCCGAGTGTCGATAAAACTTTTCTAATAATATTCATCCTATTTCAATGTGAAAATTATTAAATACTTATTAGAATTTTCAACAAAAGTAGTTCCTTAGTATTGTATGTTTAAATAATAATGTTCAACAAACTATAAAGTCGTAACCATTATTGGATAAATACTTCTAAAAGTTTATAATATTATAGAATCGTCTTATATATTTTTCAGAAAGATTTGAATGAAATATATTACGTAGGTACTCAGTGCTAAGTTCAGTTCAGGAAAAATATGGTTGTACAATTTGTTCAGTTTTTCTTTAATGTACTAGTAGTCTGAACTTGTTTGTGAAAAAAACAAAAGGAATATAATACCTATCCTTAAGTATTAAATTTTCTTTTATATTTTGTTTTCACTTTATATCCAACTTAATAGCAACAAAGGCTTTGTATTAGAAGCCCCGAGGAATAAATACTCTAGAACTCCTAAAACGTTATGTCTTAGACAAAGCTACGAAGAATATAATAATAAAAATACGTCCATATACCGATAGGAGATGCTTGTCCATCATGCATGTAGGATTCAGTCCTTAGGCAGGATAGTGTCTTACTATTATTTTAAATTTGGACCCAAAGATAAATCATTGTCTTCAAAAAACGATTCCAAGCAAAGTTTAGTACAACGTTATTTAAAAAAAAAAAAAATCACCAACCTTATATATATATATATAAACTTTATTTGTTATTTTCCCGTTTATATAAATAATTTTCCGTTATAATAAAAAGTTTTCGCTTACGCTTGGGAAAACATGAGGAAAATCGAAAAAATTTAAAGTGCCAACTAGAAAGAATTTATTATTTTGTAAAAGGTTATCGTTCCCAAACTGCTGTGCTTGATTCGTTTCGCCGAAAAAAGAGTATAATACATACCTACATGAAAACACACACACACATTATTATTGTACATCTCAATATACATTGCTCGCTGCACTCTGAATCGAAAAATAAAACGTAAAGGCAACCGGCGTGGGGTAGGGGTCACGTTTGATAAGGGAAAACGGAAAGAAGTACACGGCGTGCAGTACAGCTATGGTGTAGACAAATTTTTCTCATAAATGAAATATTTTACGGTTATAATAATGGTTATTGGCTAACACATTATTAGTTTGAGTGTAACCATACTACCTATGCATATAATACCTAATGCCAGTCAGTATGTTTGGCGCGCGTTTCCAACGATCAGCGGATATTTCTATACGGAAAATCCCTTTCGACACCATATATATGTATTATACATATTATAATACTTAAATATTCCACCAGCTCTCTGCTCTCTGCGATCGAGAATTCGGTTCACGTCCGCGGTAGATTTATATGCATTTTATATACGTTTTCGTTGGTTTATTATAGAAGCCTCACACCGATACGTACATATAATATACCGTAGCGATAACCGAAAACGGCACACGCCGGTCCGCTCGGCACGGCTAAACGCGTGCTGTTGTACGAGGTGTTTTTCGAGTATTTTTTTTTTTTTTTTACAGGTGTAACGTCTCCCGTGCGGTCATATACACCTCGAATTTATGCGTAGGTACATGTATATTATAAATAATACGGTTCAATACTCGCATACCGTTCGTATGTACACACGTTCCGTTACATTAAATTTGCTCGTAAAAACCCGGTAACCGTATATATATATATATACCGCATAGGTATAAACCAAAATGTTCGGTATAATTTTATATTCCTACGTGTACACACGTACCTTTATATATATATATGTATTATGTAACCATACGCGGCGCAGAGTGATATTATATTATATATTAGCATAATTTGGAACGGGACGCGTCGGGTATTGATTCGAATATACATACATATATATTTAGTACTGGTACACCGACGGACTGTAGCTATATCACGTATAAACGTCTGGATTAATAAAACCACAAAACGTATCCCCTATATAGCTCGTTTTTTTTTTTTTCACTTTTTATAAACGCAAGCCGTCACTATAAAGTTACTGGCACAATCCTAAAAAAAAAAAAAAATGTATAAAAAATGAAGCCCGATTTGTGGTAATGGTATATTGTTGAGTCTGGTATTGTCGTTAAAACCGTCTCGTTTTTCGCAATTCGTTTGTCAACTATTTTTATATATTATGATTAGGTATATTATTAGGTTAAATTTATATATATATATATATGTGAACAGTATATAAAACAATTGATTTTAACAGTGTATTTATACATTTTTTATTATACGCGAATATAAATTATGTTCATTATTTGTTAAATTTAAAAATAATTCTATAATTTTAATAAAATTAAAAATTAAAAATAATTAAAATTACCTATTAATTGTATTATTAGATTAGATTATTTATGTATTTTTTTAAATATTATCCATTACTTATTTATTTATACATGTATTATTACAATGCCACTTTGAATTGCATAATCTTCTTACATTAAAATTTGATTTTTAAAAATTGCATACATTTGCGATGATTATATCCTTGTCCTCATAAGGTTAAAAATGCTCGAGCAGCTACTCGCAATGAAATATATATTTCCGTTATGTTGCCAATCTGCAGTTTTTTTTTTTCAATTTAAAATTGGTTTCTGCTGTACGATTTAACGATATTTCAGCGCAATTATTAGAACGCGCAACAATTCAGCGCAATCAATTACAGCACCGTACGATATTTCAGCTATTGTCATAATAGCGCAAATTGGGGATTTTATAGTGTTAAACCCATCATTAGTAAAAAATTTTTAAGTTTTGGTAATAATGTATAAAACAAATTTAGTTAATTTCTTATGTCAATCTTACTATTTTCACGCAATTCAAAATAAAATGTTACAAATAGTATATATATATATATATATGTAAATAAAAAAAAAAAGTAAATAAATTTAAGACGAATTAAAAAATATAATAAAATTCTTAAAATTATACAAAACAGAAATAGATTTTTTTTATTTTTTTAAATTCAAATTATGTGCAATACCTTGCAAGTAATTGTTTATTGTTCTATTTTCAAAATCCTGACATATGTTTTGTAATCTTATAACCTTATCTTTGTATTTTTTTTTTTAGTAAAACATCCCCAGAAATTATTGATAATCTTTAATATGTATTATTGTCACTGCGAGGTTATTATACATGTATATAGTATACACTTCTGTCTCCAAATACAATACAACCTACCCGGAAATTTGTATGAAACTTTTTAAGGAAACGCACCTTAATAAAAATTATAATATTTAAATTACGAAACAAAAATTGTTCTTCTTGTAAAAATCTGCATTATACTATATAAAAAATATTATATACCTATTATATTACCTATAAGCTTTATCAATTGTTTGTCTTTGTGATATTAATAGCGGTAATAAAAGAAGACTTTTAATACATCTTGTCAACTGCGGTATATGATTTATTTTTATTTTTTTTATTTGTCTTTAACTGATCTCGATTTCTTAAAAAAATTCCTTAGTTGTATTTCTTTATTCATTGTGATTAGTTACAAGATGCCGTAAAAGTTTATTTGGCTTTAAAGAAGCATTTTTGAGAAGAATACCGCAAATAACACATTGTGACAAATCTATTCCGTTTTTATTAATATACGTAAAATTATAACTAATGAATTTATTAAAGTATTTACATATGTAGTTAATTGATGTTTTAACGTATTTTTTTTAGACTAACACTAACTCTATTTCTTGTTCATTTGAATTTGTCTCAGTTATTTCTTTTTCATTATTTCCAATTGACATAAGTTTTTTGAAAAAGATGATAATAATGATTTTTGTTTATTCATTCTTAAGAAATGTTTTAATTTAAAATTACACAAGATTATTAATAGATACATAAATAATGATACTAACATCGATTATTTTGTAGATACGACTATTCCGCATTGAGTACAAGATCAAAACTGCAGATGAACAACTTTTCAAAATCTATAAACGTTATTAAATAACAATAACTGATAAAGTATATTTATATATATCTTTGAAAGACTTACAATTATCCAAAATGATGAATTTTATACCTATTTATCAAAAAAATTATTTACTAAAAATGTGTCATTAATTATTTAAACAATTATTTTATACGGGTAGTCTAAAATTAAAATATTATATCATTGTTTGAATTTTTTAGCGAATCATCCAAAACTATTCGTGACCCGAAATCGGGTAATTAAATAACCCAAAATTGGGTCGTAATCTTATAGTGGAGAAACGCTGGTATGTAGTATATATCAGTGGCGTGACGTGGGGTGATTAAAGCAGTGTGAGCGTTACTTACATTGGAACTTTGAAAAAATTTTGTGTAATTTTTAATTTATTATTATATTCTTAGTAGACAGCTTAAGTTTCGTGAGCTGAAATGTCATATGCGCTGAATTGTCCTACTTGCTGTAATTGATCGCGCTGAAATAAGTGTGTTTAAGTGGCATGCGCTCAAATTGCCAAGCTCAATTGACAGTACACACTGCTGTACATATGTTGTAATTTTTCCACAGTTGAATCGATTTTTATACTTTTCCTTTCACTGATATGTTATTCAAAACTATTATTGTTTACTTAATATTCATTCATAAATAAATTATTAAACTACTACATTTGAATATCACGCCGAGAATACATTATAGGTAACTTAAAGCACTATCTACATTTTTGTAATTTTTAGAAATGGAAAGGAATTTTAGATTCACTAACACATAATTTCCATTTTGAATAATATATATTTTTCTCGATTCTGTTTCTTTTTGTTGTTAGAGAAGACTCTAAGGTTGCTTGAAGTTCTTCATAAGTTTTTATTTTTAAATACTAGTTACAGAAAATAAAAAAGAATTCTAATCGAGATTAGGGGGATGTGCAGGAAATTTCATAGTATGTGGAATGATTTGTGCATTGAGATAAGTACGATATAAACAAATAGTTATATAACTCAATAACTCTTTAATTTCAATTTTTAATTTTAATAATTTTTTTTTTTTTTATTAAAACTTTTGAACTCCTTTTAAATGACCAAATAATAAAGATATTATACATTCACACATAATCTGAAATTTTATAATTTATTTTATTTGCCATTCACATAATGTGAATGTCAAATGAACAATGTGAATCATTTTGTTCACATAAGACCACGTTCCCCATAACAAATACAAATTATGTACCTTACATATAGTAATATACATAACCTATAATAGAAATATAGATAAATATTTACAGACATTAATTATATCTATACATTGTATATGTTTAATATAAATATATAAAAAAATTGTCCAATAAATTTGATTGAAATCTATTACATCATTAACTATTATATTGGTATTTTATGAAAATTATTTATTTTATATATTATAGATTTCTCAATAAATAAACATTGTTTATAAGCTAATATATAATAAATCATAGTGTTTAATAATAATAAATTGTATTATTGGAATTTGTAATATTACAGTACTACAGATATAATAATTTATTGAATTAAATTATTTGGTGATAAGTTATTAGTTATAAGTAATAAAAGTTGGTTCACCCTCCCTTCCGTTTCAAGACTTTCAAGACAGGATAGTGTATTATTATTATCTCATATTAGATTATATAGCAAATTGTTAATTGATTCAAACCAAAGTTTTTCACGATTAAAACAAATATTTAATCATTAAGATAAAAAATATGTTTTCATTTTTAATTTAATAGTTTTTTATTACTTATGAACTAAAAACATTTTATTTATGTCCTATGATAAATAGCAAATAATGGTAGAAATAGATTTAGGGTAATCGAAAAAACAATATTTTTACTATTCCATCATAGTTAAAATCATGGAATATACCATAGTGATACGTATTGATAAAAAAACAATGTCTGAAAATTAATAGTATTCATACTTTTTTAATCGGTTGTACATACTTTTGAATAGTTTGAGAATTTTCGATCAATGGTAACTATTAAATATTCATTAATATAAATACGTTTAAATGTAATAGATATTGGAAAGTAAAATATAATCCTCTGAGGAAATTTGGCTCGAGTATAACCGTAATCGTCTAAGTAGTCATTTGATAAGTTTTATACTGTATAATACGATTACAAATTCAATTGGAAATCGTAATTATTTACATCAAAACGCAATCGCCTGTATCTAATTCAATTTGAGATTTGAGTAAATGGTATCCAACTATAAGTGAAGCTACGGGAGTTATTCAAAAAGTATCCAGACAGATTGTTCTGCAAATAGACTAATAATTTAAACATTTTCTTCCATGATTTATTATAATTTTAAACTTCATTGAATTACAGACATGGTCAGTTGTATTAATTTACATTTAATTAGCAAAAATATATCCAAAAAGTTTTTAGCTTATAAATTACTATGAATGTTTTATGTTGCAGCAATATAATATTATATTTAATATATGTTAAAATAATGTTAATTAAAATATGTAATATGACTTTTAATTTATAATATAAAAATTGTATATTTAGGTATGGCATATTACTATCTACAATGAAATATCTTATAAGATGCGAATTTTGATTTTATTAGAGTGAAAAACTAAAAGCTTTGGTGGTTTTTTCAAACTGATATATAATAATTTTACTAGCTTTTAGTGTCATAGTATTTTACGGTACTTTTGAACAGTTAGTTTTAGAGTGTGGTTCAGTGGTTAAGAATCGAAGAAAAGTTCTTCCGATTAATAAACTGGAGAGAATCCAAGGCGCCCTTTATATACATAGGTCTTGAAAAAAATTAGGTCAGATTGTCAAACTTTAACTATTTTATTCTAGTGGTATTTTTAATTCATATTATGTCTACCTATTTTTCACATTTCTCTTCACTATACTTATTTGCAATAACAAACTTGAATAACAATATTATTACCAATAATTACGTACTACTAATAAATAATTGGCCAATAAAATATTGTAATTAATTACTGAATTTAGAACTAATATTAAGATATCATGTAGGAAATTATAATAATATTATGCCGATAATGAACCAAGAAATGTTTTCTATATCTATAAAAAATTATCTAGTTTTACATTTTTTTTGAAATTCAATTTGGCTGGAGACACAGTGTTTTATGTTTTATATAATACCAAATAATTAAAAAAGTGTATATATCACTAGCTCATAAATATATACTGATTTGGTTATTTGTGAAGATATAAAGTTTTGACTTAAATAAACACCTCGAAAAAAAAAAGTAAGAATTTACAATGAATATAATTTCTTCCATGAAAATATGATATTTTTATGAGAATATTACACACTTAAAACATTTTAAAATATCTCATATGATTTAATGTATATTAAATATGAAAGATGAGCATATAATTAGGTTGTATGTAAAGGTTTTTTTGTTAGAAAATCTCAAAAATTATGTATTTTTTATTTAAAAACTGAAATATTCACAAATTTAATTTATGAATACATTTTCATCGTTCATATTTTGTTTACATGTTGATCTACATTTAAAAGAGAAGATTTATATATTTTTAACAAATATCATTGATGACATAACCATAAAATTTCTACTGACTGTTTTTACTAAATTGACTATTTTAAAATTTTTAGATATTAATTTATCATAAATTTCCATAAAAATGGCCTATAAAGAATCCATTAAAAACGGGTATTTTGCATCCTCTTAAGCCGAGAGACTATATAATATAATCAATATAATATATATATATATTAATATCTCACAACCCAAGGATCAAAAACATTTCAAATAGTAAATAGTGGCACTTATAATATGAATTGGATTATAAAATTAATTTTAAAATTATCTAGAATTTTAAGCATTGATTTTATATATAAGGTTTTAAGTGTACCAAATTTTAATAAACATTTTACTAAATGTACTTTATTATTAGCCTTTATGCATGAGAACATCTACTGATTTTTATTCATAATCATAACACTAGGCTTATGAAAAATGTAAATATTATCCCACCAATCTATAATAAACAATTTGGTGGTAAAAGCTGCTTAAATAGTGCAATTACACATTGTAGAAAACTAGAAGTAATTATATATCTCTTTACTAACTATAATAATTTTAGACATTAAACTTTAAAGATTATTATTTAATCATTCATTATTTATAGTATTTCTATTATGTAATTTTATATATTAGATTAAATATATTGACGTCCCTCTGTATCTCTGATTTTATATTTTAATTAATATTTTCCCATATTTAGTCTGTTATTTATTTAGTCTTATATTTGGTCGCTAGTTACGATATTGTATTATTTTAATAAGTATGTCTAATTTAAATAAGGTATGAACATTTTTGTAATTTGTTGATTGATATAATGTTAAGCTTTGTTTACAAATTTTAAATAAATAAATATTATTTATGTTTGTGTTACTTTAATTCATATCGTCACGTCAAAAATTACAATAAAAATATCTTACTTGACGTTTTAATTTTGGTACCTTAACACAAAAATGATTATACTCATTTGATAATTTTTTGCGTACATAAATTTGAAATTCTCATCTTAATGGACGAGAGGAGTTGATTAATTATATTATTTTAAATGTATATCTGCCTACCGTTTAGAATTTATAATCACATAATATTTGTACGGGTAACTTCAAAAGTGCGTTCATTGGATGGCTGGCAATTTAGAGGGTACTTTAAATTTAAATTCTATTTAGCACATAAACTGAAATATATATAACACACGAGTACATCTTCCTGGTCCTATATAAGTTTTACTATTAAAACTATAATTTTAAAATACATGCGTGGCTTATAAATACTTAAAATATAGTAAATTATTTTGAAATATACGTTAATTATTATGAACTATTAAAATATAAATTTAAATCGTTATTCAATATTTTGGGAGAAATGCGCGTTTACTTTAGATGTTGTATTATTAATATTAAATTAAAATATAGTGTGATATAGTAAATTTTTATTCATTGAATTATGCATTACCTGTCACTTCAGAATAAAAATGACAAAAATAAAATTACCTACATTAAATTTCCGCCATAAATGTAAATATATCTGTATAATAACAATAGTACTTTTCATATCAAATATTATTATTCCGATTGCTCTTATTGTTATTTTATAATATAGCATGTACACATTTTTAGGTAATAATATGTAATAAAACAATATTCTATAATGATGAAAATATTTCAGAAAATAGTATTCTCTTATTTATGGTTTGATATATTTTATAATATAAACTTGACTTTTCCTACACGTAATTGCGTACATTTTGATTTCAAAATTATTTTAAAAACTAAAAAATAATTTTAAGCGATTTATACACACATTAAAAATGTATCACTATGAAAATTCTGAACCTATCTGTATGTAATGATATTTAAATCTGATAAGTTCTATTCAGTTGGATGTTAATTTAATTTCGCTTGTATATTATTTTTTACTAAATCACTTACAAATAGTTATATATAAGTCAAAAATTAAATTAGAAATTTCATGTTTTGAGAATTAATAACAATATATTCAAGATTATGAGCAAAGTGAAAGAGCTAGAGTTTTTTTTTTTTTTTATCTAACTAAGATTGAAAACAAGAAAATATTTAATGCATATATATCGATAAGTTAGTGAGGATTTTCATACACAGTCGAGTCCCTATAAGTAGAACCTCGATAACTCGAAAAACTTGACAAATCTATTTTATTTTTATTCCCCTATAAATTCTCATAACACTCAATGTATTATAAGTCTTGTTAACTAAAATATAGAATTGTGATAAATTGCTTAGTCGAAGTATATTAATATCTGTTATATCTGGGTATTCTGGGTATTTCGTAAAATTATTATATTTTATCTACTTGAATACTGTATAATAAAGATTAAACGAGTAGATAGAAACTGATATTATGACATTATATTATTACGATGTACAGTTACAGTAAGTATGTACTGGTCAGTATGTGTATACTTGTCGTGTTTATACGTATTTTTGTATGTTTTTAAACATGTCTCAAAAACGGCGAACCAAGCAATAGCATCATTATTAACTGTCAGGTAAATGTTGAACCTATCAAAGACGTGAATACTTCTATATACGAAGCTATAAGAAAATTAAAAGATTTTGTCAATAAACAGTCGAAAATACCAAAAATTAATAACATATAAATTTCTACTGTATCTAATAAATAATACATATGATGTACATACTTATAATATCATTGTATCGTATCTATCTCAGTTTTTTATACCATTTCTGTACATATATTTATCATAACGGGTTTATCGTAAAATTTTAAAATTATATTTCATTACATAACTCGAAGTTTTGATTTAATTTTGATTAATTCGAGTTAGGTATGTCGAATAATACATATATCGAAGTGAATTTTTATCCCCCTTCAACCTCGAGTTATCGCGATTCGACTGTATTTTAATTTTTGATTTTCAAAAAATGTATGTTCATATTCAATTATTTTCTATAAGTAAAAGATTATATCAAATTAAATTAAAATTTTTTAATTATTTAATATTATTATATTTTAATACATCAAGTATTTAATTTATATTATTTAAAAAAAATTAAATGTATAACATTTTTAAATCATCTATACTTTCTGGATGAATTGAATAGAATTTAGTGAAATCAAATTTACCTGAACAATACGTAAATCTAAATTAATTAAATATTTTATTTGTTTTTATTTTAAAGTATTAGATAATTAATAATATCTATATAAGTAAATAGTAATATTAATATAAATATAAAATATAATCCCTACATTATATTACATATATTACATATATGTTTTTGTGCATATATTACATATATGTTTTTGTGAAATTAAAACAATTTAAAATGTTGTTCAGTTCATAAACTGCGGATATATTTGTGGACAGATTTTGACCAGAACCACTGTGGCTGTCTATATAATTATTTTTTATTTATCATTTTTTAATAATTTCCCGATCTTTCTTTTATTTAATTATTATTATTAATTTATTATATATATTTATTATTATATTATATTTATTTCTTATGTTAAGGACTTTAAAATACATAACGTTTATGGAGTTATGTATAACTCACATAACTCACACTTTAAAAAAATATTTGTCATTATATACAGAATTTTTCACACGAGTATGCATTAGTAAATTTGTTCTTAATGTGAAATGAAAATTCCGAATAAATTCAATTTCTAAGTGAGAATAGTTGCTTTATGCTAAAAGAATATTTAAATTCATCAACATCCAAATTATAATTTAATTATTCACTTTTAAAATAATAAAACTTTATATATAATTTCCGAAGTCAAAGTAAGAGTTCAATTAAAATTTTTATTTAAAATAATAACGCGGAGTGTAGTTAAATTTGCTTTAGACACTTTATGGTAACTTATTGATGAAAAATGTGTGAGGTTTGCGAGGGCTGTAAGACATTTTTAACAAACCTTTTTTTTTATGAGATGAATATGAACTAAATTACGAAAATATATAATATATAATCATATTGTTGTATACAATTCGATATTTTGAACTTAAGCTTTAAAAAACACTTTGATATTGATGTATGTATTATGGATTTTAATTAAAAAGAAAAAAATGCATTTTGAACATGATTTTTTAAATGCCAAAATGATAGTATCTTGATTGTTTAAAATATATATATATATAAAAGTATAAATCATATTTTCCATCAAACGACTTATTTGTAGAAATTTTATTTTTATATGTTACAAGGTGACGTGATATATGAGTATTGTAATTTAAAAAAAATGTCAAATTACTTTTTGTCGTTGTCGAATCAAATGTTTTGGTGACAAAGTATCAGAAATGTTTGTAAGTTGGAAAATCGCTGAAAAATCTGACAGTATTTTTATAGATTAGAGTGTATTGGACGTATAGTGGAAACGACGTGACGTGGAATGAAAGCGTTTTTCTGCCGACCTTCCCTCACTCTATGATTGTAAGTTTATAGAACTGAAAAAGCGATATCGGTGCGTATGAAGGACTGTTCCGTTTCCTTAGTAGGTTTTCTATTCCATGTCCCGGTAAGTTAAATTTCTTTCTGAAAACCACCGTGGTGTATTGTGTGCACCAACGCGACGAAGATTTGCAACAGTGTAGAGTAAGTGCGCATTGAAAAAAATACTTTTTATTTGCTCATCAATACCGGCGAAAACATAATGAGTAAAATTTTTAAAAAAAGTGTAATATTTATATAATTTATATTATATATCATATTACATAGAACTTTGTATACCTTTAAATTCAAATTGATAGGTAATAAAAAAAAAAAAAAAAAAATGGTGACTTAGTTAATTTCAATAGCTGAAAATTGTTATACTCAAAATTTTACTCAATGGTGGCTGGTCTTTTATTACCATGATATATATAGATATCATAACACAAACAAAATCCAAAAATCTAAATAAAAAATATTTGAAAGTAATATATCACAAATCAAACATCTACGATTTTCATAATTTTATTCAGATTTATTAAAATTTTTTTTATGCAATACTGTAAGAGTGGATAGCATATATCAGAGCCAGTATCTTATTATCGTTCATACTCTTATCACTCTCAATTTATGATCATGTTTAATAAAGATTTTTAACTTTCACAACCCTGTACATTTATTTCGTCAAAAAAATAACTATTATTTGAATAAAAAAAAGTACATAAAATATAAATCGTAAATAAAAGCTTTACGTATAATTTAGAACTAATTTTTTTCTCTTTGTAAATATAAAAAAACATTAACATCATTAAATTCATTATGGTTACAAATGATTTTACGATTTATGTTAATTATTTTCAGAGCAAACATTTTGTACGTTATGAGCGATACTACAATGCAGTAAATATCAATTTCCTTAATAAAAAGCTTTTGGCCATAATTATTCCTTTGAAACTCTGTAGCTTTGTTCATTCTCTTTTTTCGTTCCGTCATTTATATTTCACCTCTCCAGCTGGTAAAAATTATCGTACAACATACAGGAGTCTTCTACAAGGTAGCTGTCTCAGTCCTATATTAATTAATATATACATTTCCGTCATCAGAAATAGTCTTCCTAATAATAATTATTCTATTTTTTTTTAAGCTGATGACATTGTTGTATTTTCTAAGAACAAATTATTAAAAGGTTCAATTTCAGAAGTAAATTCGGCTCTTACCATTATTTCCGATGCTTTTCAGAAGATATTCTTAGAGGTTGCCCCTGAAAAAAGCAAGTTTATAGTTTTTACTCTTAAAATATATCAATACATTCCTCCCGTCTCATTAAATGTTTATCCTCTTCAGTTTTGTGAAAATGTTAGATATTTGGGCATTGTGTTAGACCCTAAGCTTAGATAGGTTCCCCATTTTTGATATATTGCGTCACATATTTTCAAATGGTCTAACTTTTTACTCTCTATTACCAGTACCAGTTAGGGATCTCATCCGTCTTCCCTTTTGTTAATTTTCAAATCAGTTATCCGTGCTAAATTAGACTATGGTTCCTTTTTATTTTCTTCTGCCTCTTGTGTCCATCGTCGAAAACAAATCAATATTAGCCTCATATCTTCGTTCTATTGTGGGTGCATTGTGTTCCACGCCTCGGATTTGTCTGGAAGTGGAATGTGTTTGCCCTCCTATAAAGGTGAGATGCCGTTGGTTAGCCATTAAATTTATACTCAAATCTCTTTCAACTCCACAATCTTTGATTTTTAATTATTTTATTGATGTTTTTAATTCTTGGCATTATGTTAAGAAAACTCTCCCAATTTTGGCCTCAGTCCCCATTTAGTTCTATCATCCTTCGTCCTCAAAAACGTCTATATCTGTATGACGTTCCTTTTTATTCTCTTATTTAAAATCTCAGCATTTTTATCAACCCCTTATTCCTTGGCTACTCTTTTAGCGAACTTCGATCCCTCTGCACAATTTGTAAATAACTTATTTGATTCTTACGTATCCTCTGAGTTTCCTAACTATTCCATTATTTATACCGATGGTTCGACCTTATCAAATTCAGCAGGTTTTTCCTTTTATATTCCCAGTCTTCATCTTTGCTTTTCTGATCGTCTCCCATATCTTTCTTCATCCTTCTCAGCAGAAGGATTTGTTGTAATTCTTGCCTTACGCTATATTCATTCTCTCTCTCCCAACTCTTTCTTGATTGTTACGAATTTTCAATCCCTTGTATACTCTATTATGGGAAATCTCTTCAAGTCAGGATCATCAGCCTTTTCTATTGTTATCCATTCATTAATTGCAGATATCGAAGCTGCGGGTCATTTATTAAATGGTCCCAAGCCACGTGGGTATTACTGGTAATGAGAAAGCTGATTCATTAGCTATGATTGCCTCAAGCTTTCAATATCGACTGATTCATAAAATTTAGTATCCTGATCTGATTCCTCATTTTCATAAAATTATTAGAAATGCTTGGCATTCCCAATGGACGCCACATATTGCGATGGGTAGTTGGTTTAAATCTTCCTGTCCTGATATTCATCGTTTCCTATGGTTTTCCAATATAATTCTTTCTAGATTTTATATCATTTATTTTTGCAGACTTAGATTTGGTCATAATCGATTGCCATCTCACGCTTTCTATCTTAATTTAAACTCTTCTCCTTATTGTCCTCTCCGCGACGAAATTGCGGTTTGTAATTTTCAGCACATTGTATTTAGTTGTCCTTCTGTCGCAAAGAACAGTATAAGATTATTACGCACTTTATCTTCATATGAGCAGAACTCATTCACTGTCCTTAATTAATTTTCTCCTTTTTTTATTGTAAATATTATATCTTTCTTTTATAGTTCTGGGTTCTGTATTTAAATTATTCTAGTTTATTAAAAATTGTTTATTATATTTTCTATTTATTTATTTCTTTATTCTTTCTTTGTTTTTCTTTTATTGGTGTAATTTTTAGTTATATACCATTAAACTTGTTAAGTGTTAAGCTATAATGTACATGTTTACGAAAGCTTTAATAAAAAAAAAAAAAAAAAAAACAAATTATGGAACAAGTTACACTGAAATATTTTACATTTTTTGGGAATATATGACTTTCCTAAGAAAACATTTTTATCAATGTATCGTCAAAAAAAAATAATTATTGTCATTAGAAGTATCACAAGATATGTAAAAATTAAATATATTTATATATAATGTAACTTCGGATAGCGATAAAATATAATCAGTATTTAATACACGAGTTAGAACTTAAAACATAACCTTAAAATTTCCTATTAAAAGTAAAAAGTTGACACGTGTATCTATAACCATAGGGCTCAATACAATTATAATTTTCAAATAATTATAGAGTTACAATTCAAAATAATCTGAAGTAACCCACCTGTTAACATGAATATTAATTTGACATAAGATTTTTGGATTTTGATACTATTAAATTTGAAAGTTTTTATTGGTTATCGTTTCCATTCGATTAACTGTAATACGTTTTTAATATAATGTTATTATTTTAGAATATTGACGCCATGATGTATAATTCGCATACATCTACTTCGCACTCATTACACGAAAATATGATATTTTGAAAAAAGTAGTAGAATATATTATATTTTGAATACTAATTTTTGTCTGTCAGTATTTCACTATTTTTTTTTTTTTTTTTTTAGTAAATACTTTTATTCAAGTCTTGCGATTCGTTTGTTCTTTGCACGATAGCTTCTAACCTAATCGCGTCCAAAACCACAACGGAAAAATGTAGTTTTACGTATAAATTATTTGGCTGGACAAGAATATTATACACTTAAAAAGTTTCGTCGGCAAGCATTAGTGCCAAATGTGAAAGTCCGCGTGCAGCATGCGTTGAATACATTTTAACGCGATATTTATTACATGACTGTACCCGGTAAACGGCATGAAACACAAAATGTGGGAACCGTGAGGTCTTTACGACGACATTTTCTGTACCGAGAATTAGATCACGCCGACGACGCAAGCCGAGCCAAAAATAGTGCCAAATATGGAAAACTCAATAAAATGGTTTTTCAACAGTTTTTATCACATAATAATAAATAAATTATTATCTGGATCTTTATAAGAACAAAGTTGGATAAATAATTATATAACCTAAATAGAGATAGTTTTAGCTCATTAGGAAAGTAAAAATAGGGGAAAAACGGTTAGAGTGATTAAGTTTGTGATCATTACTTAACTAATGACTTTTTTTGTACAATATGTGTCTTGCCTAAAGATAAAATTAATGAAATGTAGGTATTTTCATGAACATGAGTCTTATTGATATATCGACACAATGTAAAAAAGAAAAATATTCCTAAGACTATAATGATATATTTTTTTATCAGTCGTAAAAATTTCATCGATTTTGCAGTAATACCGTAAATTAGTGATATTTTACAAAATGAATACAGCTTTTGTAATCCATATACATTAATTATTATTTTAATTAAAAAATAATAATTGAAAGACTCAAAGATAAGTCCTTTTAAATTTTCAAAAATGCAATATATTTATATGATTTTCAATGATTTCAAAATGAGTAATAATAATATATATATATATAAATTGCACCTAATATAGTATTTATTCCTAATAATATTATTTTAAAAGTATAAAAAGTACATGAAGTAAAAAATGTTGTGAACATTTTGGTAGATCCCAATAATAAATATAAAATTGTATAAACTATATAAATAATTTTAGCGCATAACTATAAAATCATAACCAGAAAAAAATAAATATATATATATATATAAATATATTAATACGTACGAGTATATCAACTAAATAGTTTCAAAATTAAATAGTTATTATGGAAATATAAAGGATAACATTTTAGAGATAATCTCTTCAGCATTACTTGTCATATAAATGTAAAGACCATAATTACAAAAGTTGTCCAAATGTAGATTTTGGTTCATTGTATATTCGGTCAATGGAAAGGTATAGTGTATTCTAATTACTTTGAATTTGAAAGCAAAATAAAACAATATTGCATTCAAGTTTAATTTCAAATATAAGTTCCATGGCAACATTAATAATTATTATATTATATTTTCCCCTACATATAGTTTTTCATTACGCTTAAGAAAAACCCTGAAAAAATCTAAAATTTACCTTTTCAATGTATTAACCGTAACCAATTTGTTATTTGAAATAAAATATTATCAAAAAAAATCAATACAAAAGTATCTACAATATAATGGTTGATAAAATTAATTAATGTAGGTTACTTGAAACTTCGTTATAGTTGTCTCCAAATTTTAGTATACTGTATTCTATTACTAATAGTATATTAATTGTAACTAAGAACACAATAAAATTAATTTTATATATATGGAATTTTTTTAACGGTAAAGTTTTTTTTTTCTTAAAACTCATTAAACATGCGAACTGATTCTACTAAAAACTATTAAGTAGATTTTAAACTTTTTAGGACCACTTTTAAGACTAAAATTTACCAAAATATTGGAAGATTTAAAAAAAGTTGTCATGTCTATAAATGACTAAAATACATATTTTATGCAATTAAATGTTTTATAATTGTTTTAGATATTTCGAGTATTTACTCCTATGAACTATATTATTTACTGTTATTACTTATTTATTATAATTGATGTTGATGAAAGCTAGTATTTCTAGTTTATATTTACAGTCATTCAGTAGTTTTTTCTTACGCATAATAAATTACCAGATAATTAAAAAATAATTATTTTATTGTACCTACAACATTTGACTGTCAACAATAAATATGTAATATGAATGTATACATGAAATATTCGATGCACTTCTCTACTAAACATTTTCCTAATTTTTTGTTATTTATAGAAATTTTCAATTTTGAGTAATTTAATTCATAATAGTTTGCATTTTAGGTTTTAAGTAATGTAATATTTAAATGTACTTCTGGTACGATCACATTGGTTCTTTAGAACGGATTTTGTTTATATTTTAGGTGTTGATTTTCGGAATAATAGTCAATCAGAGTTAATTTAGAATTGGTGTGACAATCATCAGGTGGTAAATACTTACTCACATCCATAATTTATATATAATAAAGACAACTTAATAATAAAAAAATGCAAATATATAATACATAAAACATTAAATGTCTAGTAGTAATGAATAATAAACGAGTGTATTATAAAGGAATTAATGGATTTTCATTTGCAGTAGGACATAATAACATAGGTATGGTACGATTCAAAAGATAGTAAGTGGAAGATTACCATTTATGTGGGTAAAGGATTATTAGTCTAATAAGGCGAAATGTTTACTCAAAATTTAATCAAATATAACTAATAGAAAGACGATTTTGGATTATCCATAGTTTCTTAGATTTTAATAACTTTTTTCTGGTAATCTTTTTCATAAACAAATTTTAGGTTTCTTAAACCGTTTTGATTATTTAAGAAATATTAAGTTGTACTATACATGATTTTAAATACATTTAAGTATTTTATTTTTATAATAGTTTGTTAAATATAAATATATATGGGTACATATAATAATTATTATTATTCCCCTTAAAAATATACTGCAACTAGCAATACTTAGTTAATGACACTGAACATTTTATAATATAATTTTTTACAAAGATACGGTGATCTAACTGAATATCAAAAATCTAATTAAACCATTCCTCAAACATGCACTAGAAAATCCAGTATACCAACCTCCTATATATTTAGTTAAATATTAATATTAATAATTTAAGATGGACAAGATAAAATAGTCATTTTACTTTAAATTATGATCTAAATAAATTTTTTTATATAAACTCTTATTTCATACTAATTTAAAATTTAGGTAATTCAAATTCCTATATATATATGTATGTATGTATGTATATAACTCATACTTGAATTTTTTTGGCATGTTTTTTTTTACTTATTTTACTTAAAATATTTTGATTCTTTTTAAGAATTCTGACTCCAAAAAGCACATTAAGGCCACCTGTAAATATGGATTGGTCTATATATTATAAAATGAACAAATGTTTGTACTTTTTTTACTTTTTTAAATTAATTACATCCATTCTTTATTGGGTACCTAATCCATATATAGATAATAGAGTGTGTATTCTCTTTTGTATTCAATGAATTTAATTTTTTAAATAATAATGAATAATCTGAAATTTCTGATATATCCTAATGTAAACATATAATTTAAATAAAATTGTAAAATTATTAACCAGAATATGACCACAGACATAATTATTTTTATATTACCATAATATTATTACAAATAATATTGTCATAAATTACATTAATCGAGTATAATTTACACTAAAATAAAAAATAATGAAATTCGAACAATATTATATATTAATTTCATAAAACAATAATTAGTTTAAGTAGTTCAGGGTTTATCAAATATTAATATTATGGAATAAAATAACAAACAAATACGACAATATATAAAACTTACTTGAGTATAAATGTAAATAAGATAGTAAGATAATTGTTTACTAAACTGTAAATTTTAGACAAATATTAGAATAAAAATCAATATTCTCGATATATTTTTCAATACAACAGTGTTGAAAAATATGTTCAAGTGTTATCCAATACGGCTGTTTAACGAAATTGTTATCTTTAATAATTTGTCAAATAATAATAAAAGAATATTTTTTGATTGTGTTTAAATCGATTTGTTGAGTTTCAAATATTTATGTCATCTCCGTGAATTATTTTATTTAATTTGTAATTGTATAATGTTTTATGTTAATATATACACGAGTTGTACGTATTAACATTCACTGTTTCAATGTGGTACCTATGTAAAAGTATTAATAATAATGCATACATTCATTGTTTGTATTTATATTTTAGCTGTATAATAGTGTATACTTAGGGTATATATAATTAATAATAAATATAAACTTTATGCCATTAAGAAATTATCATAGATATATCAAAGAAAATTTAAGTTATATATTATGCCATATAATTCCCTACTTGTGTCCTCATCAGATTTTGTCTAAGGAAATTTGACTATAAACGCAGTCTATTTAGTTTAAATCAAAATATACTAGGTCTATAATATTAACACTTCTTAGTTTATTATTAATCAATCTCGTTTTTTTTTTTTGCTAAATTATGGGTGTGAAATTATTAAATGTTTTCCTACCAACGCAAAAGTCATTTGTTTTATGATTTACGTTTCAAAATATGTAGGTATTTTATCAGTTAAGTAAGTTAATCGTATGACACACATAAACAATTTTACTACAGCAGAATACAAACTTTCATTTGTATGACACTTTGAACAGGCAAGGTAATACAAAATATTAGGTTTTCATAAAATGAAGAAATAAAATGAAAGACTCTCGCAGATATTCCAATTAAACTTAATGTATATATCATTATAATAATTCAAAAAATAAATTACTTTGTTTTTTCCATAATATTCAGTATCATTTGTTGTCATTTTTTTCCTATAGAATAAGAATAAAAAAATATTCGGTATTTATAAAGACAAACCATTTGTCACTGGTAAAATCGGGCCTACTATATAGTATGCGGACTGAATGAAAAACTCGGTAGCACTGAAGTCATTCAGTAATATTGCCTATATATTTTCTAAAAGCTAGTCATGTTAGAAAATCGACTACTAATTTATTGATGATACAGATCATATTATGCCATCACAATATCAGAAGTTGATCTAAAAATGAAACACGATCTGGTTGATGAAATATTAACTTTTTTATTGCTGTGAACGTACTATTATGCATTATCCAAACAAATTACACCATTGAGTATAGTGAACGTAATATTACGACATAATTTATAAAATAGTTGTAAAGCATGTTATCAACCCAGTGATGGTTTTGTTGTAATAAGAAAAAAATTACAAATCTTTTGATATAATAATCATTTCTATGATAATTTATTTATTATGAGAATAATTTATAATTTTTATTGAAATTGCATCTTAAAATGAGGAAATTTCATCTGAATTATTATTATTATAAATATCATAATTTTACTCGTAAATAATAGAAAAATTATCGTTTTAAATAATTATTTTGTTTTTACACTTATAAGATTTAAAAAATAATAATAAAGAGTGAGTTTCGTTAAATTATTTTATGTAAAAATATTTTAAAATTCATTGTTCAATTGTATACATCTCTGCAATTATAATAGGCTATATATAATATAAAAATAAAAAAAACATTAAATTTGTCTGGCTCGCACAGGTTGTACAGTGAAAAAAGGTTGGAAGTCAAAGGGTTAATTAATAATAATATATATATATTATGTATATATTATATATATTACCATATTTATTGAAGTACATACTATATTTTTATATAATATATTTATCAGGTTTTTTTTATAAATGATATAAATAAATATATAAGTAATATAATATCGAATTTTTATAATTGTTTATATCTGACTGATACAGATGCTGGTTCACAGAAGGGATGCAGGTGGTATTTCTCCCCCCCCCCCCATCCAATGGTTTTTTTAGATTTTGAACGGACTGAGTAAGCTCTTTTAAATGTACAATGAAAAAACTATATATTTTAAAGGAATACAAATTAAATACTTATGAAAGTGAATAAATCAAGGTAATATGATCTTATTACATACATATTTACTAATAAAATAAGCCGTAATTTAAAATAGCATAAAGTTCATAAAAATTTAATTTTAAATAAATTAAAAAATATATGTTCATAACAGTATAACCAATATGAATGTAAAAATTCCAAACAGAAGTTGTAATTAAATTGAAAAAAAAAATTCCAGTGTCGTAGACAATACGTAAAATTATATATGATATATACATATTATGTTCGTGACTGTATATTAAAGTACAAGTATATATTATGTAGAGAGAAACAAATTTTTATTTAAACACATTCGTCAAACCTGATGTCCAACATTGGTATTTTATTGTACAAAAGTTATAAACCATAATTTCTCGTTAAATCATTTTAATTTACAATTCAATAGGAAAAAGGGATGAACAGACTAATATTTTCAGCTGTCTAAAGGAAATATTGGTAGGCCAATATGTTTCCCATATTTTGTTTATGGTACTAGTAGTTCGGAATTAGTCAGCAAAAAACTGACATCATTATTCAAGCATACACTATAACATTACAGATTAATCTAAAGTATACAATATGTCAATAATGTGAATAATTTCCATATTAATTGAAGTATGTACCTTATAGTCAAAACAGTTCCAAAATGATGAAAGTACAAATCTACTACAACGTTTAAGACGAAATATAAGTACCTAAACACAAAAAAAAAAAGTCTAAATTGTTAACTTAATTTAAAAATAAACATAATTTTCTTTAAAAAATGGTTGAAATAATGTAAATACGATAATCAAAGTAGAAACTGATATTCAGACTCTTTGCTAGCACTACTTTAACACTATTAAATCCTGTCGTTAAATATAATTCTACTCGAACGTTTTATAGCATTAAATAATGTATTATTACATTTTCAAGTACATTTTGCAATTTTTAATGCTTATGTTAGAACGTTTTTAATTTTCATAGAACAATCTTTATTGAATTCATTGATCAGCCATATTATTGATTCTCAGTGTACCTGATATATTTATAGAACAAAATCGGCTCTTGTAACCACACATAATGCCGATCAAAGAAGATTTTTATGCAAATTACATTACAAAGTAGTGCAGAAATATTGTAAAAGGGTGTTATTGACTATAATTTCAAGTAGGTATTGTATTACATGCGATTTTATGAAGATCACTTGCTGTTTTTAATATGAGTTTTCGTTTAAAGTCAAGTAATGTTTCAACAACAGTGAGCGTAAATATTGTAAAATAACCCTAATATATTCTAGAGGTGTAACATAGTGAACACGGGTTTTTTAATTTTATAATAATCGATATTAATCATATATAATGATATATTATCGGGACTACGTTTTATATATAATCCAGATAGTTATTCAATATGAAAATTTTTTAAAATATTTCCAGTAAATAATAAAATATACTTATGTTTTAGGGACAAATCTTAGTTAGAAAAATTATTTTAAAATTAGGTTTTTAAAACATTACATTGAACATATTCTTTGAACGCCAATTCTTTGTATTGTATTTTATTGTACTAAAAATGTCTGCATAATATTTTTATTTTTTTTTTTTTTGTGGAAGGTGTAAATGAAACAAATTTCTAGAACTTGCACGGAACATGGCGGTTAGCCGAAATGTCAAGTGACTGTATTATAATATTACAAAGTGAAATCGACATAATAATAATCGCCATGAATATTACAATAAATTTTCAGCGTAACACGTGTGACGTAAAACTACGATGTGGGTGACGTTAAAACATAATTGTATAATATTTGAAATCCGTGTATTCCAATGAATTTCAAAAACAAATTAGTATAATGTAATATTCTCATTGAAATGATGTGAAGGCGTATATTTTATTAATTATATTATTAGCCAGAAAAAAATAAACAAAATGTATTTAAATCATATAAATATATATACGTAAAATATAAAGACCCAAAACATGTAACACATTTAAACTATATTAAATATTTCAATAAAACATGTGGTCAACCAACTGATATTAAAAATAAAAACACAATAAAAATATTTTGTTCTTTATCCAGTTTTTGCAGTGATCCTGGGGTATACTTTGTGTTAGCTGTAAATATCTCAACATTTTACTACAATATTAACGTATGCATATTTGCTCGAAAAATCGACAATATAAAATAATACCGATTATTTTTCTCCGCAGATAACAGGATTAAATTATAATAATTTAAAATGAATTTACTTGATATATTAATATATAATGTTATTACAAAATATTATGTAAAATAATCAAATTCATTTATATTGATCCAATGGACTAATTGTATTATCCTTCATAATACCGTCCTAAATAAATGAAATATACCTATATACTATAATTTAGTGTTTATCTATAATTATACCTTCCTATTTAAGCTTCTCGCTGGTATAATATTATGATAAATTATTATATTACTCCTTCAACATTTTCGATACAATTTTAAACATTTTTCAGAATATAGTAGACATTACCTACATTGAGTATTATAATAGATTATATTTTAAAATCTATGAAATATCTTGATTATTTGAAGAAAAAAATAAAACTAATCTTTATAAATATATCGAACTTTAAAAACATTTTAAACATTTCCTTTGATTATGGATCTGTATACAAAATAAATTGTATCAATATCTCTAAGAATATGCAGATTATATTATGGTACCTACGTACTAAAATACCTACGTATAGATAATCGAATTTTGAAATACGAGTATTTAGAGTAAAACAAAAAGGTATATTGTATCTAATATATTTAAAAAATATATATATATGTAAAGGAATTGTACTCCTTGTTTACTATTTATTGTATATATTATTATTTGTTATCTATTATCTATCATGTACGATTATGCTGTTATCAACCCCACTGTGTCTAATGATTACAGC
>JAIPRL010002645.1:0-56546 GCA_025469235.1 Pemphigus obesinymphae | reverse complement strand
TTTATATGTAACGATTTTAATATTTAATAAAAAAGGAGATATTTATGTTAAAGATGGTTTTTTTAATGATATTTTTTTAAGGTAATAAAAAAACAAATTGGGTGATTATAAGGTCAGCAAGAGAGGACGGGGAGGGGGTACTATCTCAGTAAGAAAAAAAATTTTGGGTTAGCAATTATTTGGACAGTTCAATCGACAAATTTGTGAAAAGCCCTTGTTTTCCTTATTACTCTACCACAAATATTTCATAGGAATGACAGCGATTGAGGAACGGGCGCAAATTCTGTTCATTTCCAGGGGCGCTATTGGGTGTTGCTACGGCCCTGAATCACACATAATATATATTTATAATATAGTATATATTATAATGTGTGAACTGCGAAATATAAACCAACGGATCGTTATTTTCTGTCTAATTGTAATATTATATTCGACAATATTGCTATATCGTGTAAATGTGGAACCTGCAGGACTGGGTATACTAAAAATAAATTTCTTACAGTCGATTATATAGTTAGACAGCACGTGTAAAACTTTAAAAACCGGTGAATGCAGCTGGTATATGTGCACTGTACAAACGTGAATTCCGTTTTCGGCACATTATGTTGTAATAAATACACCGACACGATAGGTATGGGATATTTTGATTTGTATAATGTAATTTACGTCGCCGACTCGTCTTACTCTCTCTCTCTCTCTCTCTCTCTCTCTGTCTATTTCGTTTACGACACGGGCCGACGGACGACGTGTGCATCGTTACCGCAATCCAATAATATTCCTGTCAAATTAATAGACCGGCCACGTTTATAAATAAATTTGCATATCGAGGATCGCGTTCGATTTTCGATATTTCCGGCGACATACAAAAATGTTTAATTTCATATCGAACAATACAAAGTGTAAGTATATATTAGTACAAGTATACATAAGTACCTACACTGAACCAAATATATCTGTGATTTCCATAAAAATATATAGATTAATTTATTAATAATATGATTGTTAATATATATATATCGTTTTAACTTCCGTTTTACACATATTCTGATTAAAAAATCCACGGCATAAATTGAATGTATATAGATACTATTCGTATATGTGAAATTATAATCCGTAAACAGAAATAATCTATAATAATAGGCAATTTTTGTTATAATTATATTGTAATCGTTTTTGGAAATAGAAGATATTTCCTCAAAAGACCAAATTTGCATTAAGGTCATTAAAAGTCGTCACACGAGAATGAAAAGCTTTCATGTATTCAAAATCATTATTTGATACGTATTTTTTTTTATTAATTGTTTCACAGTAAAAATTCCAGATTTTTTAAGCTTATATTGAATCTTATTATTCACCTCCTTATTGAATGAGATAGTCAGTATGCTCTACCTATATGTTTTAAAAAATAAAATTTATTTTACATCATACACAACCAAGTAGAACTTTTAAAATGTGAAATAATATTGAGAAATAAAAGGTTCTATGATAGATATTATTTTGATCATTCCGAATGCAATAACGTTTCTCATGTTCTCGGTTTTATGCCAATACCTTTAAACGTACGAATTAGTAATAAATAGTGATAAATTTACATATTTTGTAAGTTATGTAATACATTTTTTTATTAATTTTAACTGTCCAAATCATTCTAATATTTTAATAGATATGTTGGTACCAATAATTATATGAGTTTCGGTCAAAAAAGGTTCTAAATCGATGTAATAACTTTGAAAAAGTTTCTAAATCGATGTATTCACTATAAAAAGATTTATTAAGTAGAACGTTTTCAAAGTCATCATTATTTTACTTTTACTTTTTTTTTTCAAATTAAATTTAATATATTATTTATTGGATTGAAGTTTTTGAAACTAAATAAAAATAAGGTTAACAACTTTTATTTTAATATAAGCTAGTGATCGAATAAATTAAATCACCATAAACATAAAAATAAAGAAATTTTAAATGTGTTCCTGAACAATTTCAATAACGATAGGTATATAGAATATGTTTATTCTCATATTGATATGATATCAATATATCATATCATATCTCTATAATTATACTAATAGAACGAACAATTCCCATGACTTCTCATACACTGTAAAAAAAATTTGGTTGAAATTTACATAAAATGTATGACAACATACAATCAATTAGGTAGCTGGTATTGAAAATTACAATATCTGTCATTGAAATTTACAATTCGTGAATTGTTAATTTACATCTTTGAATAGTTTAAATTTACTAAACTATAATATTAGTAAATTTACCTATAAGTATTAGTATTAAACTCGTATAAATATTATTCATCTAAGTAACCAGGACATATTTACTTACTTTTTAAGCTAAAATGAATTTGCATTAATACTTTCTGTAAATATACACAGTATTACTAGTTGAAATGTATATAGAAATATATACAAAAATGGTTTACTTATATGATCATGACAGATTTACTTATTTTTACATGAAAAATAAATTCACATTAATATACTATGTAAATGTACATAGTACAATTAAATGAAATTTAACGAAATTTCTTACAGTAAGTATATCTATGACTTTTTTTCAATTATATTTTTTGTAAGCAGTTATATAGCTCAAAAGAAAACATACAATAATGAAAAAACTGTAAGTTAAAATTAAACTTTCATAATACAACAAAACAGTCATTATTGACAATAGAAAACATCATTATTGTTTGAACTCTTTATCAGTAATAGTAATACTATATTATTGGTAAAAACTATATCATTAGATATATTGACCATTAGTGAAAATTGATTTTGTCTAAGTTTAATCGACCAATAGTTTAAAACCAGAATTGTCTTTTTAATTACATTGTAGTAATATTGTTTAAATAAATTCAGAGACAGTAAATGTCACGAAACGCAAATAGGCCAAATGAATTTAGTTTAATATATACCTATATATGACATGCTTCGAAATTTAAAAATTTTAATTTTCAAACAAAAAGTTACGAGAGTGTCATTAGTGTTAATTTAAAAAGGAACTATCGCAAAATCACTCGTTTAATTGTTTTTATTCATTACACTATACTCCATCTTAAACTCACCGTAATCCGCGTTTATTTACGGTATATTAATTATTCTTACTAGCTGCGTATACAAATTAAAGTATAGGAAAAAAATTACTTGTAACATTTATTGATCACACAATATTTGTGATGTATAATTTTGATATTTATCGTGAGAACAATGTAATACTCGTAAATAAGCATATATATTATTAACTAAATAAACTGCGTCTTATTTATTTTATGATTTCTATACTTACTATGAGCGTGAAATACTCGAACAATTTATGTTTAGCAAATGGATTATTGTGGAAGAAAGACTTCCGTATAATTGTTTATTTCGTGTATACTCTGATTGTTATCATTATAAATTAAATAAAAACGTAATAACAAAAATAATTATCATAGATATTATAAAATAAACGGGTTTGTAAATTGAATTTTTTTCCATAATACTTCCATACACACTACCATTTTTTATTCATTATATGTTTTTAAGCTATATTGACTGGATTCACTTATATGTTCATGTTTAATTAACATCAAGTCTATATTGAACTATTTAATGGTTTATTTGTTTTTACACTATAGATGACGTGAACGTCGGTGGATGTATATTTGGATGATAATAATATAATCAATGTTATAATCGACGGTCCGCACAATAATAATAATAGTGTTCATCGCAATTATACTCATTGCGGATGACTGGACGTCAATGACTTTTTGGGAGGGCGTTTGAAAGATTATGTAGTATTCGGCCGGTGCACGGGAAACTCTCAAATGCATTTTGTGTGCACAGCAGGTAATCGTTAAAAATAAAAACGGCCAAAACAATCGTTCCCGACAACTCCGTCACTGTACAATGAAATTGTCAATTATTTTATGCTTGGCTTTCGAGTCACACCTGCAAGGACAAAATACAGGATACAGGAACCATATAATATACGTATATCTATACATCGGCATTATGTATTACAATAGATAATATATTTACAGTGGTGCAAATAGCCGTTTAAGATTTGTGGGGGAGGGTGCTTAAATCCCTTCGATTATTTTTATATCTTCATCTGCGACTTTTTGAACGTCTTTAAAAATAAGTCGGAAAACAACATGGGTGCAATATAATATAGATTTATAATATTGCTATATGAAAACAGTATAGGTACGGGTCATAATCATAATATTATATTAATATAACTGCAGTACCAAATGACCAAAAACAATTTACTACAAACATGTTTAAAATATACGTAAAATAATGAATTTTATATATAACTTAAGTATAATTTTAGCATATATATATATCTATTAATTAATATTAATAAAAAATAAAATAAAAAAAACGTATAATTTAATTCTTCTTTTTCTATTTGAGCAAATATATTCAATACAGTCTACTAAAATATCCTTTTGAATGTTTAGTCTTAAAAGGATATTCGCTCAATGCTATATGTTTTCATTATGGTTAATAAATATTTATATTTTATATTAATTATAATATAATTTATATTGTTTGCGTTATTCAAATGTATTTAAATGTTTTTGTAGTTCACTTAAACATTTCGAAGAATGATCATTTGGTATTCGTAAAAAGTATTTAACACAAAATTATCATGAACATATTTTTAACCATTTATTATATATATATATGTATATTTATCGATTTTCTGTTGGAATTCTTCACGTGTATATTTAAGTACTGTTATTTTTAAATTTGAACGACTTGAGAACTACTTATAAACTGTATTATACAACTACTTACGTAATTTTATGAAAGGTATTTAAGTGGTTATCAACTCATTTCCGAGTGTTTTGTTTTCATACCAACAGTAATATATGTATAAAAAAATTAATTTAATCTTCAAAAATCACAAACTTATTATATTATGATTACAAAACAATTCGTATTCAATATATAATAAATAGGTATATGTATGCATTTTGTTCGGTATGGGAACATATATATTACTTATATATAATATCCATATAGGATACCTAATACCTATAAGTAATAATTGTTCACAATAATCAACATATAATATAGAGACATATAGTCTTTGATACATTAAATATTAAAGCGTATTCTATACGCCCCCTGTCAATGTCTTATTATTCTAATTTCTAACGTAGATACCTACTCGTATAATGATTATCGTATATAGTAATACGAAAATCACGGATCAATAAATTATAATCATTTTTGTTCCAAGGATGTATTATCAATTAATGGCGCATAGTTAATATAGTCACGAACAAACAATATTCATAAATACGATTAAATATTTGGAAATTTATGATTGGATTGGAAGAATTACAAATTTCACGATTTTCCCAATCCCACCTATCTCCATAGTTCTTTTGCTCAATATGTTAAACCGCACTTCTCTCGCCATCTATCTCTATAATGGGACCATGAATAATGCATCTATATGACATAGATAGTTAATATTATTATTATAATAACACATTTTTTTAGTGATTTATAATATCTAATGGCTAGTCTTAAGTTTTAAACATTGAATGTAAATAATTTGATAAAAAGTGACTTAATCGTAGTTTATATATATATTATGTATTATGTATAATAGTTTATTGTATATTATGTTTATTTGTATTCTAAAACTAAACTTACTAAAATATGGTTTTCTAAAAAACAAAACCCTGTCCCGATATCAAATTAATACGGCTTATTAATAATAACAATATTGTTCATAGCCTTTATTAATAATTGTCTATATTGTGTATTTAAGGATATAGCCAATTTAATGGAAAAAATTAACTCTAATTAGATGAATTCATTTAATACAAAATCCTTTAGTTAAAAGCTAATAGTTTTCAAAAATAATTTTATCTCCCTATATTTATATTAAAATTAAAAAAATGTATTAACTTTACTCGGTTAAAAATAAATATTATTATATTTTGAGTGAAGCGAAGAAGTGTTTTTTTCCCCTGTAAATAATTAAGGGATAGAAGGAGTCAAGTATTGGATTTTTGGAGTAAAGCACTTTTTTATGATTTTCCCAGTATAGTTTTCTCAAGCTTAAAGAAAAATTACTTTCTATAACGGGAAATTATAAATAGGAAAATAACAATTTATTCAAAATACTAATAATTAATTATATTATGCTTTAAATTTAGATTAAAATATCAAAATCGCAAAAATCGTCCATCATTAAAATCCCTTAAAACTGGTTAATTATGAAAAGTTTATACAATGACAATTTTAATGATTTCATGTTTCAGGCCAATAGTGTAATAATAATTTATTTTTCAAGTCAACTTTTAATAATCTGTGATCGGAAAAGAAAAATTCGTTTGATCGAAAAATACAAAAAATATTTCGCAGTGTACATTGATAACAGTTAAATCCGTAATATGGTAGAATAGATTATATTATTATGATACCTATAGGTACCTGTAAATTACTTTTAGTTATTTAATAAAAAATTTTCTACAAATATAGGTAAAATTTGTTATGAGTGGGTATAGTGTCTACTTAATAGTTAGCAAGTTAATGGAAAATATAATCAACTTTATAAAGTTGAGAAGATAACATTTTTAACTATGAACTATATAGTTAATGACGACCTTTGTACATAATTCCTTTCAATTTCATTAAATATCTCTATATTATATGGTTTATGGTTTCAACAAATATACAAGTAATAGTTTTATGGTATGAAATTCACATCGTATAACGTATATTCATACAGTAATAAAATAATGTTAACGATATTGAATTTAAAACAGGGGCGTATTTGTATATAATAATAAGGGATGAATGAGATAATCGTTCCGCCCATTATACCCGTATATTAGGTGTAATGCGCGTACACCATGTTATATTTCTCAGACACATTATATTATTTTGTATGTATCATTTAGTCACTATAAATAATATTATAACTCTGTTAATTAGTTTATTTGTCGGTTTATTATGTAAAACCGGGAAAATATATACTAAAGGATAAATGCGTTTTTATTGTGTGTTATAATATTATTTCGGACCAAATATTATTATTTCGTTCCTCTCTCTAGATCTACGTGAAGCTGGCACAACAAAAGTTAAAGCATTTTGAAAAATAACCCATTCCAACAAACTCTACTCGGCCTCGTTGAATATTGTTGGACAATTGTTAGAATTCGCTGGAAAGTATTTTCAAAGCTATTCGACTTTAAAGTGACAGGTCCATGCCTATACAGCACTACATATTTTGAAAAAAAATCTCTTATATTATACTTATATGTACATGAACAATAGGAAAAATGTAATTCTGATAGGTTAAAATTGCTCAACAAATGTAATTAGAGTTGTTAGATAGTTTCGGATTATTTTAAAATGTGTAAGTAAGTTTGTTGGAGGATCATATTCTAAAGTTGTTGGAATTTTAAGCTTTCAATATTGACGAATATTAAATTTTTAATTACTAACTGTAGGTGAATACATAATAGGAAAAATGCAGTTATGGAAAAAAATTGTTCATCAAATATAATTACCGCAATTAGAATTGTTAGATAGTTTTTGATGCTTTTAAAATGTGAAAGTAAGTTTGTTGGACCGTATTCTAAAGTTGTTGGATGTTTACACTAATTATTTATTTATTTCAGGTATTGCATCTGGTTGTAAATGTTTTTCTACAAACTTTAAACATGAATAACTTGCGATATATTTTCCATCAATATACAGTTTTTGTATATGATATTATATGAATGTTATTGGGTCATTAAAAAGTGTTTTTTCTTTCATGTGTAGTGCTGGCGTAACAAACTTCAAAGCCGAATAACTTTTAAAATACTTATATTATATAAGTATATATATAATAATACTTATATTATACTTATATTGTCCAAAAATCCAAAAACGTCCACTATAAAAAAAAAACATTAAATATCTTTATGCTTATTACAACGACATCAATATAAAACAAAAAATGCATAGTATTATATTATTTATATATAATGCAATTTACTTACGAAAATTATTATTATTCCTCGAAAATGTTTAATAATGAATATATGAGTCCATCTGGATAAAATATTTTAGTTATATTATACGTTCGAAGAATTCCGTCTGTATCATTATCATTTTATTTTTTATTTTTTTATTTTATTTTTTTACATAACACTTAAAGCGCATGTTCAGATACAAAATACAACGTTCACGAGTGTGTGACGAATTTCGACGAAATAACATACCACATCTAATATTACGATCAATTTCCATAAAATTATTGTAAACTTGAAATGTAAATATTGTTTTACTTTACGTTTTTAATGACTTTACGGGTTAACATAATTCCACAGAACGGACAGAGTAAATTGTACGTTGGTTATAAAAATAAAAAATAATTTCATTCTATATAGGTACGTCGAAAATGATGACTGAAATGTATATAAATCATTATTATAAATATGGATAGGTACCTGCGCGTATTATTTAGAAATGCGTAAAAATAATTGGACGATTTTTATCAATAATACACTGTACATTTGCCGCAGTTATGTCAAGGTCGTGTATTATAAAACCTGATTGCCGAGTACAAAAGATTCTGACCGCAGAGATGTTTATTACGTGTGATCGCCTACCCTATAAGACGTGAATAAATATATTGTTAATGCCATATAACCATATTATACTATTGTTGTAAGTACAACACGAGCAGAAAACTTCTATTTTATTTTTTCAAAAACTGGACTGGAACGAAGGCGGCAAAATGTTATAATATATAATATATATATATAGTTTGATCTGGCGAGAGGAAACGCGACGAAATCTGCTCGATTGCCTGGCGCGAATACATATTATACGTCAACGAAATCCAATTAAAACATCAGGTTTAAAGGTGGTACCCGTAAGAAACTTCACAGCTACCGGCCGTCTAGTTAAAGCTTGAAACAACTCTCTGGCTTAGATTAAAATGGTTTAAAAACTATTTATTTTTTTTTTTTGAATCAGCTATACTTTTTAATTCGATCATATTATAGTATTTTAATCTAAACATGTGATTTGTATTTCCATCGATAAAGAAAATACAAAAAACCATAAGTTGCTCCAAATCATATAAATAATAAATAGGCGCAGCAGATTGAATCTTAAACATGATCTATTGAACAAAATATTCGAAATTCCTTTCATTCTGTGCCAGTGAACTCAAAAGTCGAATATCGAGTAACTGCACAAAAAATTTTCTTTTATTACATCAATTCAATAACGTAAAAAAAAAAAAAAAAATTGGTTAAATTGTCAGTTAATAGTTCCTAGCACTTGTTTCGTTTTAAAATCGCAATCATTGTCTAATTGATATTCTTATATTTTTAACCGTTCTCGTAAAAAAAAATATTTTTCGAATATTTTCAATCGATATTATGGGTATATACTCCGATTTTCGTAAAAGTTATTCATATAATATATAAGTATATACATCACGATTTAGATTTCACAAATCCTGACTTGTAAAGTATTTAAAATTATAAGTATTTGAGTGAAAATACTATGATCTAAATATAAATGAAATATAAATTATCTGAGTATACCTACTTATAATGCTTAAAAACTCCATTTAAAAAAATTACCTATATTTTTAATACTTTTGTAAAGTATATTTTGTATTTTTTCTAAATTTATATACTTATGATTTTCGGTGTATTGAAGAAAATTAATTTTTTAATGTTAATATTGTTACTATTTCATGAAATTTATTGAAAATTTATTATATTATTTAAATATTTATTAATATTTAATTTCACTATGCAATATATAAAGATGATATTATATAAAAAGCGGGATCATGATTTTTACTTTTTAGATATTTTGAAAAGTTCAATAAATAATTAAGATCTTAAATTATGAGTATTTATCAATTTTTGGAAGTAAGTACTGACCAAATTTTCTTTGTATTTAAATTATACATATAGGTTTATAATAAATTATTTTAAATAAATACTTTCGTTACTATACGTCAAGAGTAGATTAGTTATCCTTTACAAGTGTTCCTATGTTTTTTATATAATTTAATTGCATATAGTATATATAATGTAGGTACTATAGAATATTGTCATGTTTGAAATATTAATATTATATTATATGTATCAAATTAACGTATAACGTTTAATTAATACATTGTTGGAAGTACGATTCTGAGTCGTATGTATGTATGTATGTATATCTGTTTGTATGTATATATGTATGCATGTATGTATGTATGTACAGGGGCGGTTTTAAGATAAATATTTAGGGGGGGGGGTGTATGTTAAGAAATTGCCGACTCAAAGAATGGTCAACAGTGGCGGCTTTAGAGAAGGGGGGACATGCTCCCCCCCCCCAAAATTCTAAGAGAAAAAAAAAGATCCAGTTAAAACGCCAATTTTAAATAATATATATTTACAAATTAGAATTCTTCTTTGTTTTCCTAATGACCATTTTTATAGTATATAATATTATATTCTTGATGGGTGGCGGACTAAAGTCATTGATAATTTTTCTAAAATAATACATCATAAATGTACGTGTTTTAGAAGAAATTGCCGACTCGGTCCTCAATTACGAGATTGCCGACTAATTATTTAATTTTGCCGACGTTTGGGGGGGTGTAACACCCCCCACACCCCCTCCAAAACCGCCCCTGTGTATGTATCTATTTATATATGATTGTATGTATATATGTATGTATGTATGTATGTATGTATGTAATGTATGTATGTATGTATATATGTGTAATGTATATAAACGTAGTTACATTGTTTAAGTAGGTATATAATATATTTAAGTCATACAATTAATATTATTCTTCTACCCTAAGTAAACTATAAAGTATTTGAATAATTGAAAATTTTCATTTAGAGTTGATTTCTTAATTCCTATTATTATCATATCAACACCAAAGGTTCTTCTCGACTCTTTCTAAAGTTACTCACAGTTAAAATTAACATAAACCTACAATTAATTGCTTTCTCACTACGCTCAGAATCTAAAAATGCAAATAAAATTTAGTATACCTGTATGTTCAAAACCATCCGATAATACGAATAAAAAATAATCTAAGTCATTTGTATTACTTCTGTTTTCATAAGTGCGATTGGATTCGACGTATATTCAAAGAACACATGAAGGAAACAAAGAATATAATGTGAGAATATTCTATAAGGCGTGAATAATTTTGGTACATTTTTATTATAGTTTCTATTCAATTTGAAAGATGATATTAGGAATGTCTAGGTTTTGCACAATTATTATAAAAAAAAAATCAAACATTGCATAAATAAATTAGAAGAAGAATAGGATAAGCTTATTTCACATATTGCATTTAATATTTGACATTTTACGAGCTGATTCATATGTATAAATACTTTTAAAATTAATTTATTTTTATTATTATATAGTCTGAGCAATTATTAAATATGAAGCAAATCAAAATGGAAATGAAAATCGTTTTCAGAAATACATTTTATTTTATATAATCGTTTTTTTGCGATATCATCGTCATAATTCATAAGTAGTAATTATCTATTATAAGTACCTACTAAATATATATTGAAAAAAATATTATTATCCTATATAATAGACAATCAGGAACCGCAGAAGGATAAATGGGACATATTTTGCCCTGGACCTTGTCATATTTGAGATGATCTCCTTTCGAATTTTCAATGTATCCTCAAGTGAAATTATACGTTTTTCTCTTGTTCCAAGTCAAACTATATAGTCAAACGAAATTTACATTAATATTAGGTAGGTACCTACTTTATTTATGCCCAGAAAATTATTTAATAACCTAACCTAACTTATATACTGTAAATAATATAATCATATTGTATACAGACATGTTTTAAGCGATTTTTTTTTTTTTTTAATAAACAAAGAAATAATTTTAGTTGATACGTAATTATATTTAAATATTCTATTTTATAAGGTTCGAAATTAAAATAACATTAGGACCTCGCAAAATGCATGCACCATTCCCCTCTCATATAATAATAATAATAATTAGTAAGTAAGTTATAATATTAGACTAGAAATCGGAATGTTTTCGATGTACTTATTATATTGTTACATTTGCCGGCACTCTTGGTCCGTGTTATATTATTATTGTGTGTACACGTAGGTATATTATTACGATGGGGAAAAATACGACAATCCATTGAAACATACAAGCGAAGGCGGTCTTTGCTTTCGTTGTTATAATATTATAAACCGGTTGTCCGTTTCTTCTGGTATACACAGGTATATAACGCAGATACCAACACGTAAATATACATGCATGCTGCATAAATGTGCATACAGGATGAACCATATTACATACATACAATACGGTGTTAATGTCCTTTGTATTAGTAGACAGTTGCCACATCGGTATAGGTACATAAAATAACGAAAATCTAGCGGCAGATTTACGATATTTATATAAATACTTGCCTATAATAAAATCTTATTATGATATGTGTATATCTCCCAAAAAAATATTTGAACAGCTTAATATTATAATCTGACGATTTTTGTGAAAATCGGTCATATTTTCGTTGTTTTGATGTTATATATACATATACTTTGTAAGAAATTTCACGCTGGATAAATTGGCATAACTAGATTTAGTTTATTTATAATTTTCAATAGACACGTAGGTAATTTACATAATATATGTTTAGACAATAGGCGTATAGAACGTCGAGAGAATAATTTGGTCATTGTATTTCAGAAAGTTCAACTCAATTGGTAAAAATTCATCTATAATTATTATTAAAATATTAATTTTCATTTAATGTTACAACATTCTAAGTATAAATTATAAAAAAAACTAGCATAAATTGTCATACCGTCAACGATTTTAATATTTTACTTAGGTACCTACCTATCCTATATACCTATCTATCAACTATTTTTTGACACGAACGCCATTCAATTGAATATATCTGATATTAATCTAAACTAAAACTGATTTATCTGTAACTGTATCTAAATAAAATTCATCTAGTTATCTTTATATATATATATATATAATTTAATAGTGTAAATGAATAAAATAAGGAAATGCCTTATAAAAAATCGTAAATTTTTTAAAGGATTTAATTTTAGAAATATTAAAAATTCAAAACATAGGCTAGAATTTTAGAATCAAGTTTAAGTTAATACAATTATAACTTAAACGATAGTTAAATTATAGATTTAATAGTTAATGGCAAAAATAATTAATTATCCAGTAGAATTAAAAAGTTTTAAAAAATTACCTTTATAACATAAAATAATTTTAACCATTTAATAAATATAAATGATAGGTAATAAATAAATAAATATTATCGTATTTTTAGGTAATTATTAGAAATAATATTGTGTATGCCTATTATCAGTGTTGAAGTCAGATAAAAAAAACCGTAATCTTGATAAATATTTGTAACTGATCTGAATAGTATCTAGATATAGATACAAATAAATTATTACCAAGATAAATATTATAAATGAATTTTAATGTAGGTATCTACGTAAATTGGAAAATAGCAATTAGTCTAGTAATTTTATTTAAATATTAATGATTAACCAATTTTTAACCCTTTAAAGTTTATATGCAGAAACAAGACATTTTTTAATTGGTACTTGCATATTATGTCTTAAATAATTGTCCACAATTATACTAGTTATTAAAACTTAATAAATTATTAAATTCATTCCAGAGCCCGGTATACAAAAACAATTAATAACTAGTTACGGAATCGATAGTTTAGTTATCAGTTCAACAAACATTTTCCCGGTCGCAAAAACGACTGTTATCTTTTATAAATTCAACGATGCTACCATTTATCTGTGAAATAACTTGTCTCGATTTTGGTTCAAAAAATCATTTTTTGATTGAGATATCTCGATAGTTGATTCTCTTGCGTTGTTATAAGAGCTTGTAATCACGTATTAATCAAAACTTTTTTGTAATCTATGACCATTTATACAAGAAGAACGAAAAAAGAGCATTTAGCTCATAATTCTGTTTTTTTTTTTTTTTTTTAGAATACTTATGCAACAATCTTTACGGTCTCAAAAAAGATATTTATCTGCTTGTTCATCAAATCCATTACAGATTTTGCTTAAACTGAATTCCATTATCCTCCAAAAAAACAGTCTATTCGATTTTTCTCCACCGACTATATATAGGTTTTTCGATTATATTTTCCACCAAAATAATTTTTAATAATACTTATATTTAATTTATTATGTATTTAATTATATTAGATATATTATATAACATAATTATTAAGTATTAATATAATGAATAAGAAAAAATAAAAACGAAAAATAAATAAAAACCTACCAAATAATTATTATTTATTATTGTTACCTATATTTTTATTTTTCCAAAATATTTTGTCTTAAAAGTTCGAGATTATACTCTAAGAGCCATTTTTACAATGTCTCGTTAAGTTTTATCTAACTAGCAGTTAAGCTAGAGTGTAGTTTTGTAAAGCAGATAATTTAGCGGCGAGTTTAGTACAGACCATCATTACAATGTTACCGCTAGTGCTTACTATCAGTTAATAAATTTTAAACAGTACAATTATTTTCGTTGGTTAATAATGAAACCAGCTGTTATGTGTTAACTGATAATAGAACATTCTAAATTATTATTTTTAAATTGATAAATACATTAAACATTTTTTTTTTATTAATTTATATTTAAATTTAAAATGAATAAATTAAAAAGAGAAAGTCAATCTAATTTTGAACCATTAGAAAAAATTAGTGAACTAATTTTGAAATACGGTTCCATTATAAAACTTTGGAATATATATATATATATATAGAATCTGGTTCATATTGAAGGTATAGTGTCATTTTCCTACAAAAAAATTTCGTAGGTACAAGCACAGATATATTATAAAAAACGATTTATAAATATAATATTATATAAGTACAAGTGCATCTATAGTACCCACGACCTACCTATTATAAATTATAATATGTTATTAGTATGAGTAATATTTACCTGTTAGTGGCTGTTTCCAGTTTTCCTGTGAGTAAATTTAACAGGTAAACTACAATTTTTTTTTTGAATAGAGAAATCTCTAATATGTAAATTCGTCTTCAGTTAAAATGTTATAGTTATTATCACAGAACACTTGTTGTGGTGTTCTACGACCAATATAACTTTAAAACTCATTAATAAACTTTAATTAATTAAATTATTGATATTATTAATTTTAAATTAATATTATTTTAATATTATCAATGCTGGGTAAGTTCGTAATTTCTTTTTAACTAGGTTAAGTTAGCAAATAGAAAAAAATAGTAAAAGTTTAACGTGTTAATAGTTTGTTTTTAATGATTAAGTTAAGTTCAAAAAATAATAATAAAAAGTTAAAATTAACTTAATTTTGAACTTAACCGTTAACTTACTGACTCGTTGATGCCCAGCATTGAATATATTTTAATATAAAATAAAACAAATGCAAATAAGAAATAAAATAAATGCACAGTACACGGTATTATTCGTAAGCTTTTGTACGTACATTTTGCTGGCCCCCCCCCTTTTCGAATTTTGGGTTTCTGACAGTGTACATTTTTAGTTTGTAATTTGTTTGAATTTGTTTGATAGTATTCAGAATTTGTTTGTAACCTAACCTAACGAGTGTTGTAACGTCTGAAATGTTTACAAACAAATAATATTTGTTTGTATCATTGATGTAAAACATATTATCATTTACATCAATTTCATTAATTGCTACGTTATATTATAAGACTATAACTCGATTAAGCAGAAAACGACCGGTTTTAAATAATTGGAATAAAAAAAATACTACACGATGTTTTTATAATCATAAATAAATAAATTTATTTTAGTGGGGGTAGAAGTGTCAAACAAATTCTGAAAACTATCAAACAAATTCAAACAAATTACAAACTAAAAATGTACACTGTCAGAAACCCAAAATTCGAAAAGGGGGGGGCCAGCGAAATGTACGTAGCTTTTGTCACAATAATAATATTCGTAAAATCCACAAATATATTATTATATTTTCTGTGCCTAATCTATGGATTCTTCGAGCCAGTAACTATATATAACGGGCGCCATCACGAGCTAACTCACGAGTTAGCGGTAACGTTTCGCGTAACAGAACATTGTAATAACGAAATATTGAAAATTAGCCGCTAAATGTGTCCGCCACGTTAGCGGAATGTTTAGCGGTACACATTGTAATAACGGCCCTCTTTAAGCTTGCCGCACACTACGTCGGATCGGAATGGAACGGATCGGATCGGATCGGAATAGTTAATCATTTCATTACAAGAATAATCTTTTCCGATTCCGAACCGTTCCGTTTGTACACTCGATATGAGTGCCTAACCTGTATTGAGCAACCTGCAAGATATATTATCATATCAATTTGAAAACGGTTATCACAGCGGTTTTAAACAATAACGTATAAATTTATTTAGATTTTCAACAAATGAGTACTTGGTGTGGTATATTATATAATTTGTTAAAATGTCAATTGAAGAAAAATTGATTGAAACGAAGTACAGCATAGTATCGCTGTTATATTTTATGATATATAATGGTCATACATTTTACAACGACACAATGTACTATATATGACTCGTTTTTTTAAACAACTATTTGGAAAAGTGACTTTTGGTTTCAACAAAATCCGACATACGACAGACCAGAATTCCGATACGATCCGATATAGTGTGCGGGACTTGTTTCGGCTTTCCGATCCGACGTAGTGATGTGATGCGGCGATCTTCAGACAGCTATAATTAATATTTTGACGTGAGCACTAATATAGGTGTATATGATATAACAAAATATACCTATGTAATGAGTGTTTTTTTTTGCGTAATGATAATATTGTAATTCATTTTTTAGACAAATAGGTCTCTCTATAATTACGTATATTTCTATTATCTATAGATAAAACAAAATATAAACGATTTGTATGTATATATAGAGAATGTTTTTATTTTTATTTTTGCATGTCTGGATACGTTCTAACCATCATATTATAATGTTTCGATCGCTCATCTGGTTACAATATTTATTCAATATCGGTGTAGGTACCTAACCTACCTATATATCATTGGTAATTTTATATGAATTATATGGGGTGGCTTATTTTTTCTTCCATTATCCAATTACTGTTTATTCCATATGTTCGGAATTAATATTATATTCGTACCTATATCTTTATTATTCATAACAGTAAATAGCACTATAATATAATATATATATTATTTACAAATATATATTATAATATTCAAAATCAATATTAACATAAAATATGTAAACACAATTAGGTATACATTATCAATATTTGAAAACAACTGCGTGTTATCACCATCATAGATAATTTCTGATCATTAGAAATTAGTTTGACATAACCTTAAAAAATATACCCGATGCGAGAAAGAGAAACACTGACTTTTCTCTCTTGTTTAAAATATGGACCGCAACCCCATATGCACATTCAATATAGGATGTGTAGCCCATCCGTTTCTATATGTATATATAATGTAATATTTTTTGTTGGGCCGTTGTGTTGTCACGATACACTGTTACGGCGTGTTACGATCGTAACGATCTGTAACGTACACGCGTTGGAGGGCCCCGTACGATACCGTAACGGTTTTACAATGCGATTAATAATGCACGCGTAATCCGTTTAATAACACGTACGTATATTATGTGCACCGACGACGACATCATAATAATATTACGGGCCGCGTGTTTCCTTTCCGCCGCCGACTGTGGCGGTGGTCCGATGAACTCGTCCGACGACGTGCCCACTGGCGGTGTTTGGTGCGCGTTCGTTCGTCTGATGCTATGCCGCGTCGTACACACTGTATGAACGCGTGCGAGGATTCGGCCCGAGAAAAAATACCGCGTGTGTAATTTCCAAAAATAAAGCGACTGCGTGATATCACGTTTTAGTTATATTGTTTGGAAATTCCCGAATGTCGTTCTCCTCGACGGAGCTCCTCTCGGAGGCCATTGCGTATATTTTCTTCGTCGCCTTCACAAATGGACATTTCGTCGAACGGAATATTTGGCCGCCCAGTGTAGGTTCTGTTTTCGCGATAATTTTCCGAGACGTTGATTTCCCAACGTTTATCTGCCGAAACTACTGAAAACGACCGAAAACCGGTAGATATCAAATATTTTGTTACGGGCACACGAAGATGTTCGCAAACTGTTTCATTTATTTATTTAAAATAATAATATACATGCAAATACACACAATCAGTAAGGTTTAACAATTAACGTGTGATAATATTAACATCGCAGGCGGTGTATTGACGATGAGATGGGTTTAGGTTTTTCGTATAGAGTCCTGCAGTATATAAGACAGGGAGACAAGAAGCCAAGCCACATATGGGGTGGTGCTGTACTTTTGGTGGCCCCGAAAAGGGCCCGTTATTTTAGTTTATGTCTGGTAGGTTTAGGTGTACCGTTACAATTTACTGCAGTTGTACTATACATATCATATTGACGTGACGACATTTTAAAATGTTTTCTACTTTAATGTAATTTAAAAAAAAAAAAAAATTTGATTATTTTTTATATAGGTACCTACACCTGTAAAAATGTATAAATATTTCTGGTAGGAATTCTGAAACAAGGTATATTTTATTGTTAGTATACATTACATACTTATAGGTAAAATAATATTATAGTATTACACTTTAAAACAGTATTCGTTTTTAGCTTTTCCCAGCAGTTGTCTTATAAGTAGGTACTTACTACTGAAAATAACGGAAAACTTTTAAAAATATCGGAAAATAATATTTCATTATACCGACCTTTGATTAGAATCATAAAACTATTATAATAACACTACATTACTCTGCCCGAGGACTGAAGAATGATGACAGACCTACTTTTACCATCTACCTATATCTGGACGGCTTTCTTTAATTTTGAAATCCTTGTTAGTGGATATAAAATGTTTTTTCTATGGGTTAAATATAGAAAGTTTTATGGTCAAATATTAAGAATTATTTATTGAAAATGTTAAATAGGTAAAAAAAAAAAAAATTGTAGACGCGGATCCTGTGTCAGTTATTGTTATTATCTTTTATTTATAAATTTCGCGTTTCTATTGTGACTTACAACGTTATGCAGCGCCTTACGTAGCTGTTTTTCGATATACAAGTATGTGTTTTTGTATTGTAAATGTATACATACCAACTATAAATCATAAAAGTTGGCCACTGTATAAACTTATTATTATATTTTTAGTATTTAAGTTTTAATTTATATTTCATTCCACTGTATATTGGTTAAATACTAATACCATTAAATGAATAATAATAAAAATATGAGTATAAAATAGGTATATCGATAAACAGGTATAATGTAGGATACCTATAGATATTAACTATTGTTTTGTATTAATATTATTGTTTATTTCTATTTCACATTTCTAAATTTGTCTCCATTTGTCAATAATTAATAAAACAGAGAAATTTTAGTAGGATTTTTTCATTCAAAGATTTGTCTGCTCTAACATTTTCCTATAAGAGGACATATTCTGTTTTTAAATGATCCAAATATCCAAAAGTTGTATCAATGCTGAGAAAGTTTAACAAAATATTTTATGAACAATTTTTACTAGAAACTATCATGGGAAAAATGTTCTTCGATAAATATAAATTTTAAGATCAAATCGAAGTCAAATGAAATTTTCTTAAAAAGCAAGAATCAACAATATTTCGATTTGATTGTTTTGGAATTTAATATTTCCTAAAAATTACTTTCTATATTAGATCATAGAAAATATTGGTTGTTTTTTCGTCATGTCAAATTATTAAAATAAATGTTTTTCCTTTTATTACAGTATTTCCAATAAAATATTATTTATATTAATGTAATATGTCTGGCTTGTATTGTTCTAAATCCAATTATTTTAAAAGTCAAATTTTTTTTTATTCCATATTAATATCATAATTTAGCTTTAAAAACGATGTTTAATAATAAATCAGACGCGACCCAGTTTAAATCCAAAATACTAAGATTGAATCTTCTCATTTTGAGTCCAAACATTAAATTTACATTTTTTACAATATATTATATCATTTTTAACACCAACAACACGTTTATAGTATCAACCGGTATCCATCTTGTCCAAATCTCAAAATCATATTACTCTTATGAAAGTAATAATATTCTCTTATCGTAGAATATTTATTTAAGTTCTCAACCAATTATTATTAATTGTACTAGGGTTAGGTTAGATTAAAATGAAATTATCGTTGACAATTTTATTATTTTTTTATATTAAAACGATGAAGAAAAAACACGTGAAATTGTATAATATTTATACCAGTATAAATTATGATTATAAATTATTACTCCTTTTTTTAAGCCTCAATGATAAAGCTATGAAAACGTTTATATTATACATTTTAAAAAATGAATTTTACGAATACAATTCGTATAAATAAAATTGGTTGGTAGGTACAAAAAAAAAATGTAATGGTTTAACTATATTATAATATAAACTACAGCAATTGCCTTTATAAATAAAAATACAAATACCTGTTTAATTTGTTCCAGCCCATTAAAAGCGATAATATTATCGTGTGATTTATATATATATATGAGGTACTCATCACATATAATAATTAGGACGAAAACTCCTTGAAAAAAAATCAATTTAAACATGCCTATATATTCACAATGTTTTGCGAATTACAAATTTCGTTCACAAATTTTAATGATAATGCCTATTTTATATTTAATTACCTCTATATAAACGTAATAAACCGCAAAAATAAATCGTTTAAATATATATATATATGTATAATTTATTATTTATAATAATGGTCATTGTACTACACTTTAAGTTTGATTAGACCAAGAATTTATTTATAAAAAAAAACAAAGTCGTACAAAATTATTTATAAAATAAATAACGTAAATACATTCTTATCTTTGTTTAAGTTGGTTAAATTGTTTTAAAAAAGAATACTTACTTTGCATACCAAAATTATGGTAATTATTTTTATTCTTTCCATCTTTGAAACAAATGTTGTTGCTTCGAAATATTATAATATTAGTTTACTAATTCGTTAATACAATTAATTAGCAATTGTGACAAGTATTATTTTAATGCGTAAATAACATAATTATATTTTATATATATTATTATACCTAACCAAAATACCGGCACCTATGTCACAATAATATAATATTAGTTATCTGATGTTTTATAGCTGAAATATATTTATCAATATTATATTCTTGTTAATTTTGATAAGTATAACAAGTTATACTTAACAAAATTAACAAGTTACAATAAGTCACTGTAATTTCCGACTTATAATTTAACGGACTTCATTTTTCACGTTAAATATAATTATTACCATATTTACGTTTCTCGTTATTATTGGGCGATTTATAAACTTAAATTTACTGTATAAAATACACATGTTTTTTAAATATCGAAATTCGAAACTTACCTACAGGATAAACATTTATTATTGACCTAATATATGCTATCCACGAAGATCGGTGATGTAACAAACATACAAAAATTCTTCAACGTTGAGCAAAAAAAAAAAGCACTATGCAAGCACTATATAGAATACTGAAAAAATAGTAAATAAACTATCATCTCAAATGTCAATAAAACATTTATATTTATGTAGGTATTAGGTAATATTTTCAAATCATATACTGCAGATAAAAACGTCAACTTTGACTTTAAGAAATAACTCGACTATACATACTCCTTATTTTATGACTTGTGCGAATAAACTGTATTAACTTAACAAGTTACTAGTTTTTTGACAGTTGCTTGTACTTTATCTAAGTTACTATCGAGTCAAATATAACTGTATAAAACAAGTACCCGACTCAGTTACGCTAAAATCGAATAACTTGCTCAACTTTGATTATAATAGTATTATCATGTCCATTGGTTATGCATATATATACCTGCTGAAAACTTCTTAATGGTAATATTATAATTTTGTTTTTCGTTTTATGTTAGTACACTGAGAATGTTGTGTACTTCTATTCTTAGCAAAACATATATACACACGTGTCATCGTATTGCAGTTGTTACGTCAGAAAATAGCGCCTATTTAACTGACAAATGATCAACAGCGACTCGTCCGTTTTAACATTTTAGACGTTAAATTAAACGTGATCTAATTTTACACTTTTTTCTTAATAAAAAAATACAATAATTCGATTTGGACAGCCATCAACTATAACACACACGATATTGTACCATTCAACAAAAATCGGCATCAAACATTATAATATTTAACTGTTGAGTACAATAATAATATTAATATTATACCCACAAACCCTAACATAAATAATAAAAATTAAAAATGTTCAATTTTTTTTAGGAAAATCATCTTAAAATTAAAATAACTCAAATTATAAATTTTCAATATTATAAAAAGCACTTGTCTAAAATTTTAATTATTTGAAGCACCTCTAAAGGAACTCGAACCCAAATATTAATATATATGATTTATATATATATATTTATAATATATCCATACATTAATTCATTAATATTATAATTTATAATTATTATTTAACACTTTGTTAAAATGCACATTATGCTATTTAAAACCCTGTTGTAGCTATAGCTCAAACAATAACTATTATTTTTATTTTATTATTATTATTATTATTTTATTTTATTTTTTTTTTTTTTTGAGAACCGTACTAGAAATGAAAACTTAAAATACTATTTTTATAAAACCAGAGTTGGAACCGAAAAATCGTGAAGGTTTAAACCTTTGTAGTGAACTTGCCTTTTTACAGACATAGCGTGTAAAATTAAGTTAAGATAATATCCTCTTATTAACAAACCCCCATGGTCCCTTTTCTAATTACTACGAATACGTAAATACAATAAATTATTGAATTATAGCAGATATTTTACGATCCATAAATTGGATATTATGTATGATTTACAAAATAAGTAAAACGATTAAAAATAAGAAAAGAGGACGAGAAAATGATAAAAAAAAGAAATAAAAGAAAAGTATACGACATACTGCAGTATATATTTTATGCTTTATAATATATATAATATAATATATTACATATAATGCAGGCTCAGTTTTATCTCGATATTTTAAAATTGTTTAGAAGAGAATTTTCGAGTTAAAATATATAAAAATGAAAATTTTATTATTTATTTTTTTAAATCAGATAATATTAATTGTGCTATCGGAAATAACCGTGAAAACCTCAAAAAGTACTTTCTCTACTTAACTTTAATTAGTTATATTTTAATTCATATCGAAAAACAAAATTTACATTTTTATTTAAAAATAAATTACGTTAAGAATATACGTATTACTTTTTTATATTATAGTTTATAATTATACAATAAAATATAATATATACCATAGAGTAAGAATATACGCTGAATATTGTGTATATAATATTTAGTAATATTAAATAATATATATTTATACGTAATATAAAAAATAATAACAATTTCGAATTTATATTGTCAAAAATATTTTGAGTGATGTACTGTTGAAGAAATTACTCATCGCTAAAACAAAATAAAATCTTCTCTATGATGGAATATATGCTTGATATATAGTATGTAATATGTTGGTGTGTATAGAGAACTTTTTTTTTACTTTACTATTATAGTTATGGTGATTATACGTACTTATTTTTTGATCTATGTACATCTAAATGTACTTATTTTCAACATCCTCAAATTTTAAAAATGTTTATTGACTTCTTTTATTAAATTCAAACTAAATAAACTATAAATAATAATTAACAACAAACAATATTATCCAATAATTTTATAGATTTGTTATGACTTTACTTATATAGGTAAGTATCTTGTACTTATACTCATATTTATGACGATTATTTTTAAATTTTACAATAATGAGTATTTAAAATACCCAGGGATGGTTTTGGGGAGCGACGCAGAGGGACGGTGCTTTTTTTAATGTTTAACAGCGTACCCTTTAACTTATTTATCAAGGAACTCAGGGAACGTAACGTCTGTTTTTAATATTAATTTAACATTTTTTAAAATTATAAATTATTTTTTTGAAAAATTGTGAAATTAAAAAAAACCAATGTTTTTTGTCCTTATGCATAATAGGTTTTAGATGAAAATTGTGATATAAAATGTGGAATAGTTGATCTTATTAAATCAATAATCATATTAGTGTAATATAGGTATTAAATAATTTTCATTATTCGTGAATGGCTAAAACCTAAAAGGATAGCGAAATCTTGGTGAATGGGAAAATAAGCTTTCTGCAGGTAGGAAATGTATTGTAGTTAATACTTAAAAGAAATCAATTTTTGATTTTCCTAGTATACCTATGTGTAGTTTTCTTAAGTAAACAAGAATATACCATAAATGAGCAAAAATTTTATAAATCAGAAATTATTAATATCAAAGACTTAAAATGTACACATTATTTATAGTAGCAATGATAATACGACGTGTAATTAACAAAATACAATTTTCAAAACATTTTTACCGCTTATCAATAATTTAGAAAAACATTTGTTGAAAAATGGTACAAAAACTACATTTCAGTCTATATCTACAACTTATTCGATTATTCATTTAAAAGAAAACGTGTTCAATTCTTAATACTATACTATCTTGAAAATATGTAACCCAACGTTGATGTGAAATAAAAATTTTGGATCCCTCTATCGAGACGAAGTCCTCCGCGGAGCTTATTTTTTCTCTAATATGTCTCGGAAAGCTGATTTGAGCTCGGAGTCCGTCATAATTTTTTTTTCTAATTCAACCACTGAAAATACCTATACCTATACCTATAATTAATTTTTCTATTTAAATAAAAACACAATTTTAATGATGAAATTATTGTTGTTGTTCTTTTAAACACCGTTGTTGGCCATTAATAAAAATAAAAACACTAAAACTCCACATTAATTTAATGCATTTACATATTATTGCCTTATATTTTAAATGCAATAAAAACCCATTACAATTTATTAGGTACATTTATTTTGTACTTTGTACTAGATGTTATATATATATATATTACAACATTTTATAATGTTATATTATATTATATACATATGTAGCTTTTTTACATTTAACCGTATTATAATTTTGGTAGTTTTTACGTTTTATAAATTTATTTTTAATATGACACCATAACTATATAGTATACTGCAGAAATATGACATATTAAAGACCTTGGTATCTTATTTGATCCAAAACTTAAATTCGATTATCATATTAATAATATTGTAAATAGATCTCACAAAATCTTAGGTTTTATTATTCGAAATTGTGCTGATTTTACTGATAAATATGCTTTAAAATCTATATATTGTTCTTTAGTTCGCTCTATTTGTGAATATGGATCAGTTATATGGTTTCCACATCAGTCTGGTCATCTAGATTAGAAAAGGTGAAACGAAAATGTTTACGTTTCCTTTCTTTTAAGTTTTAAATGTTCCATTCCCAGAGAACCTCACTCTTCATAATATGCTCCACTTTTATGTATCCTTAACTTTGAAACATTAGAACAACGTCGATTACGTTTAGATCTTTATTTTCTATACGAGATTTTATCTGGAAATATTGACTGTCCTAATATTTTAAGTCAATTATCTTTTCTAACTCCTATTCGCATTACTCCGTCTAAATACGTATTTCTTCTAAAGAAACAAGTAACTAATTATGCAAGTAACACCCCCTGTAATAGAATTATGAAAAGTGTAAATGACCTTGAAATTGATTTGTTCATTTCAACTAACCTATATTCGTTTAAGATTTACCGTAATTTCTTACTTTGTAATCTTTAATTATATTTATGGATATATATATATATTTTTTTCATTTACTCTACTTATGTAAAATATTATTATCTTTTACCTACCTACTGTATTTATATATTATCATTATCGTTTAACTATATACTTATACAATATTATCATTATCACTTTGTTAAAATTTACTTTTAATCTTGTAATGTAATTGGTCATTCGCCCGTTTAAAATAAAAATAAATAAATATACCTACAATTTGTAAACCATTAGGTACTGGACACGTGCATAATATAATATTGACCAATGCCTAATATTTTATATACGCCAATCCATTTATGCTTAACCATCTCGGAAACGTCCCCCAGGGTCACGTACATTATTAATACCGTTTTTGGGGTATCAGTGCGCCCCCTTACACAAGTCCTTCAAACAACCCCGGCCCGTCGCACCTTACAGCCCCGGAGAAATTCGATAAACATTACCGGGCGCCACCACCCTACACTCGTATATCCATGACTATATACGACAATGCCCCGAAAACCAGCTTTACAGTACATTCTCCCACTGCACTTTCGGCCGAGTAACACACGTCAACCGTATACCGGACGATTTTTAGAAATACACTGCGCATACGGTTATTGTTATAATGTCTTTTCGAAATAAAATGAAAATCCGTTCCTCGTCGTTTTTAATGTATACACGTATTGCGTTTATTGCGACAATATATAATGGACTGTTGACGACGTTGAACTAGACTCGTGTTTCTATACAGTAAATATTGAAAATTAAATGTCTCCCTCCTCGTTTTCGTCTATCCCCCGAGATCGCGCGTATATATAATGAGAAAACCGTTTAAAATGAAATATACCAATTCTTAACAAAGGAAAATTATTTCAATAATAATAATAAAAAAAAAAAAAAAAGAATTCATTCGCGTTTCTATATTTTTTTAAAACTCGTTCCTATATTCTTCAGTCGTTCGTTATGAAGAAGTATAGGTACATAATACTTTTTAAAAGCTTTCCATAACAACGATCATGTTATACAGGTACTTGTACAGTTATAGGCATACCGACTACACTGTTAGTTAATATAAAATTCAAATTATACATTTATAAAAAGAACTCCGGATACCGACATATTATATTGAAGTTACAAAATTGACAATATTATATAACTAATACCTGATGATACTCACACTAATTAAACAAAAACATAATATACTGTTTATCAACATTTTTATTCGAATTACACGTGTTCTTGACGTCTCGGTAAAACTATTTAATTAGTTTTCATTTATTTATAGAAAAACGAATGGAAATTTCGGAATAAAAAAATCAATACAATTTTGTTTTCGCATTGATAGAATTACAAATCAACCAGATTATTTCATATATTTGAGTATAAATATGTTTATGTAGTGTCTTCGACATCTGTATAATACTTACGAATAAAACTGGTGTCGAGTGAAAAAAAAAATATATATAATAAAGATCAAAAGATATAAAAACATTTTCTATTCATGATATTAATAAATATACTGCAACTGACGATCTGCAAATATAGATCCAGTCTGAATTAAAATTCAAGGACGTCTTATGTCGTTTGAAAACGTATATATTAATATGAAATGTCTAGAGATAAAATTATGTTAATTGTGCACTTGCAATTTTTTGTATTTTTTGATAGTAAATACCTAGGTATAATATAAGATCACGCGATTCGTTGAATTTCGCGAAAATAAAATATATTGTATATTAATTATTGTATACTTGGAAGACCTTCATTACTTTAAAATATCTTATCTCAAATCAATTCTCGCTCTGATCAACTGATAAGAAGATATCTACACTTCCTTCACTAACTATTTTTTGGTGATATTCTCTAATAGCGTTGTATAATACGTAACTATATCCAATGGAATTCTACTCGTAACATAATTGGGGGTTAACCACAAAAATGGAAAATAAATTCAATCAACTAAACAACCCAAAAGTATTACATAAATAGAAAAACAGATGGATATGTGAAAAAGGAAATGGATTTTACCAAAACTAAACTAAACATTTTTTTTTTGTAAATGACCCTGTGGATGGAGTCTAGAGAAAAAAAGAAAAATAGCTATAGAAATAACACGTGAAAAGGCAAATTAAGGCAGTTTAAAAATTACAAAAAATTGTTCAATGGTCTTGTGTATTTAAAAAATTGAATGGATCCTTGTTGAAATTTCCTTACATATAGATATGATATAGACATTCCATAATATATTTCAAAACTTGGTCCTTTTAGGTTGCATGTATTAGTAGTAGTAAATTCTGTTCTACTTACAGTGAAATATTTATAATAGGTGTTGTATATATTCTTTAATAAAGCAAAAATATTTGTATATTAACACGAGTTATTAACATAAACAGATAAAGTAGTGGTAGATTTTACTCGGATTTAGTGTAATGTAAATATATAAAACGTACATAACTAGTTCTAAAGTATGTTTATTGTTTACATAATATAATAACAGAACTAGACATTTTATTTACAATTTGATTGATTAGTATTTTTTTGTTTTCCTAGTTGCATTTTTATATATATTGCTTTTCTTTTTTGTGTTTTTATCGTTTGATTTTTCACCGACAGCCAATCGCAGTGATAATATATTAGTAGTGTAATACTTACTCAAAATGACCGATGAGGTCGAAAAGGGCACAATAGATTCATTCCGGCCGTAAAGGCCGTAAAGACTTGTTTTTAAGAATGTCAGACACACACGCAGCCCTGCAGCGGCTGGTCGGAGTGACAACTCAATGAATTGCGTTCGATTCGGTTCAATCGGGCCAAGACTGGGAATGCGAAATAAATCGTTATGACACGGGGATGAAAAGTACAAAAGGATATACACAAAGGACAATAAATTAACCAAAATGTTGTCGTCTGTTCGGCCGATCCAGCACTACCTACCCCGTCCCCCGACTCAACGTAATGCAAATATTGTCGGTGGGGGGGGGGGTATGGCATTTCGAGTATATGTGTCAATGTTTACGTCACGTTTTCGTTTCGTTTAGTAAAAGCTCTCGGTTAGGTGCATATATCGAACACGACGGCCCGAATACTTACCTACCGCGTTGTACAAGTGTCATCGCGTCAACAGCCATTATAATGTCGTGCACTTATACCTATACGTTTTTAATGTTTGGCATTTTGCTGCGATTTGCTGCGATTACCACGCACATTGTTTGTACGGGGTGGCCGGGGAGAACGGGAAATTACGAGAATCGGCATGACGACTCTTAGAGAGCCGGTAACGACCCGAAATCGTTAACAGCCTGTGACAACACTTTCTAAATGGTAGAGTATATAATATACATGCGTATATTCATGGATATAACATATAGAACTATACTATAGATATGCCAGCTAGGTAACAAATATTTCCAATATTTATAATATGTACTAATAAACAATGTTTTGGGTTTTGATTGAATATTCAGTCATTATTTAACTAATATTCAATGTTTATAATTATTAAAATTAAAATCAATATGATTAATAATTAATTAATAGGCATTTGTTATTTTAACATTTTATAATATTGTCAAATCAAATATGTCAGTATTATAATATATAGTACCTATATATATATATATATTATATTTTAGTTATATACATACTTATATAAGTACGCTCGGGTGTACGAGATTTTAGGCAAGCCAATTTTAACATTTCACCGGATCATTTTTCACATTGTAATGCTACGTAAATAAACAAAAAAAAAAAATCATTACTACGAAAATTGGTCGTTAATATGTTAGAAATTATAATTAATACATTAACTGATATTATACATTTCAAAGCAAAATAAAAAACCACATTTCTCTTCCCATTTTACAGACTGTTTTTAACTGTCTTTTACTATAGTTTTCTTTGTTTAAAAATATGTAAGAATATAATCATTATTAAAAGTGTGATTGAATTAAATACATTTTTATGTTTTAAATTGTACGATGGAATATTGAAATTACCGAATATTACTATATCACCACAATAATATTGATAACAGATGTAAACATTACCCACACCACACAATATGGTGTGGCCGTCTTTAGATTAAGAGGCCGCAACACCAACGAAAAATCGACCTAAAAGCGTGACAAAACTATGGGACTTTGAAAAGTTGGATTTCAATTCTGAAAACTGTTTTGAATTCATCAGTTTGTCTTCTAGGGATCGATCGAGGCGTTTATTTTTATTTTATTTTTTAGTCGTGTTATTTATCATTAAAACTAACAATTTTTAAACATTGATTATATTTTAATCTGTAATAATATAGAAAAACGCCTCGATCGATCTCTAGAATACAGGCCGACACATTCAAATCTGTTTACTGATTGTAAATCCGACTTTCCATAGTTCCATAATTTTGTCACGCTTATTGGTCTTTTAGGTGGAAGTTTTGTGATTACACAACAATAAAAAGTGATATGGGTACGGGGCTATTATTAGATTAATTTTAAAATGTACATAAATATTTCCAAATTGTTAGATTTTTATTTTTCATAATAATTCTTAAAAATTGCCTATACAGAATCCCTTAAAAATCACAGGTGTTGCAGCCTCTTAATACACGGGTTGTACATGAAAGTCGACCATCTAGTAATTCTATATATCTATGAATGTAATATACCAATTTTATTGATGAAAACGTTATTATGGTCTTAATAGCACGTGTGAGTTTTCAATTTTAATCAGCTGGCAGAATTTTAAATGTTTAATCGTACACTCATCATGGCGCACACTACTCTCGGTATACAATCTGTCATTATCATAGACCTGTTAACTAATGAGACTGCGCTTCGAGCCAAAAAACCCTCAGAAAACATCTGATATAAGCTAAAAAAATAATCTGGTAAAAAAATTAATTTTTCACTCGGACTTTTTTCATGACATTTGTGATAATTACTTCTGTTATCTATGTACATTCCTTTTTTATTTATGTTATTATTAAGCCTGTATTTCAAATGTTATAATCACATTCATAACACTCATGGAATAAATAGTAATAAAGCCGTTTTTATAACTATTTATATATAATCTAATTGCGATATTTAAAAAAAAATTTTTAAATCCGGTTATTAGAGGGTGTGAGCACTTCACTGGTTAATAGGATACTGCAGGTAGTACAGGATATATTGAATTTGAAAGCAATAATTTATTTCAATAAAACTATTCAGAGCGAAACTACTGTGTATAAATTACGAATATTATAGTAATAATTAAAATTAACTTTTTTATGACCAAAAAACTTTATAATTTTAAGTTACTATAAATAACATAAAATTAAATAATATAAAATAAAATTTTTTAAAAATTAGTTTATGTTAATTTTGTAATTATTTATGTATTTGAGTGATAATTTCAAGTCAAGTAAATATGCTAATTTTTTCCCCGATATTAGAAAACATTTTCATGCCGAAATAATACACGTCGAATTAAGTATTATAAAAAATTGAAGTAGCTATTAAAAAAATGTGTGAACAGATTTTTGATATTTTTTGAATATACAATAATAATATAAAATATAATATAATATATATTATTTTTTGAATGACGTATTTTTAACATTGTGTAAAGTTTTAGTAAAGTCTTAAAACCTAAAATGTACTCGCTTTTTATAAAAAAACTTCAATATGAACAATTGCTATATTTTTCATAGAATTTTTGGGTACAGACATAAAAACAAATAATAAAAAAAAAAGCACATCGTTGTATAAGACCAATACATTCCTCGTATTGCTTAGAATCTAAAGTTACAGAGTTTTCGGAGAAATTAATTTAATTTGTATGGTAATAATATAAAATATAATATGTTATAAAAGTCATCATCGAAATTTCTTGTGGATAGAGCTCAATTAATGCATTATTCTCGAACTTTAAGTGCTCGTAAAAAAATGTTTGTCAATAGAAAAAAAATAATATGTATATAAATGGTTTGGGTTGGGAAATTGCCAGGTTACCCAGGCCTTTTCTTAATGCACATTAACAAAGGATATTTTTTGTTTTGCTTTTTTTTCAAGTTTTATTCAAAGGAAGGATTGTATTTTGTGATTTTTGAAGTGGCAGCATCCTTCGCTTTTAACACCTTTCTGTAAATAATGATCGATCTACATTAACTCTCTCGATAAGAATTTTTTTCACTATATTGACACTTTTCGTTTATTTTTCTAAATTTTTAACCGGAAGGGGGTAAGCTCTCAAGAGCCATTATAGTATATTATTCGAGAACACCCTATCACTTACTTTTATTATGTTTTATGCGTTCTTAGACATAATACGTTTCTCCATTAGATTGTGTTGTGTATATGCTGTGATCTTCTACTATATATTGTATAAAAAAATACGTAGGTATAGTTCGAATAAATCCAGGCTAATTCGGCTGTATAAATAATTATTAATTTATAGATTATGAAAAAAGTTGTTATTTTTAGTAATAATAAACCTTGATAATATATAACTAATCTCTTATATTGTGTGTTCTTATAAAATAAACTGATACTATATAATATATACAATATACATTGTAAAACATAAAATCAGTATGAAAATGTTAAATACCTAATTGATTTATCTTTTTTTTAAGAAACTGGTTATATTTACTACATAGTAGTATATATATATATATAAATTATTATATGTCATTATTGGTACATACTTGTACATAATTTCTAACTCAAATATTCATATTCGATTAACTACAAATTTCTATTAAACGTAAACGAATTGTGTACTCTGCAGCTATCGATAAATTATACAACAAAATGTAAACACAAGTTACGACTATAGACGTTTACCGCGACGTTTAATTATTATGTTAGATATATTTATAGCATAGGTATTCAAAACAACTTAATGTAATAAAAATATAAATTGTAATATTTTATGATATATTAAGTATTTTAATATAATTCACATTTCGTATACAATAAATAAATCATACGGACATTAAATTGGTCAATATTCGTTTATTAATATTTTAATTTATTGATTTCTTTCATATTTTTAACCCTGCAATGACCCTATATATATACTTTAGGACGTTTTAATCGTTCGAGTATGACGAGTAGCTGCACAGAAGAAAAGAGTATAAAATTGCATTTATTAATAATACACTGATAATAACAATATATAACACTGCGTGACATGCAAATAAATCCCATGTACTTTTAATGGATTTGAAAAACATCTAAATTTTCATTTTACGATTTAAATATAAATCAAAAGTAAGTAGTTAAAAACAAAAATGTAATAATTTATAACATAGTGACCGAAGTACACGTGAAAGGTTTAATGTAACATAATATTAACGATAAATCGAGTAGATTTTCACGTTTATTTATGTACAGAGTATTATACTTACAACACTACGCATTGTATCGTACCGGAATATAATACGACGTTTAGTATTTTTTCAAAACACGTACAAATGATTCCTCGCTTTTTATTTTTATTAATATGTGAATCGCCATTAGTATTCTCATCTCATTCTGCAGTGTATATACCCATCTATATATTATAGGTCTTATAATTGTATTGCGATCATAAATATTGTCGGTAAGGGTGGTGTATATATATATATATAATAGCTATCTAAAGAAGTTTATATCCATCAGGAGTTGAAAATGGTATGTGTGTGTATACCCCCATGCACGACAAGCTATTTGTGCACCTACAATATTTTTCGTTTAAAAGTTATTTTTTAAATAAAAATTTACAATACATTTTCAGTTTAAAATTGTTTTTTTTTTTTTGGAAATCTATCGAGTTAAGGACTTGAGCGGCAATGGTCCCCTCTATCTCCTCTCCAAATACCACTGAAAATACGTATATACCTAATAGAAAAACGATATTTGACTAAAATATACACTAAACGTATCCATAAAAATGCGTACGAAAACAATCATTATTAATACATTTATAGTACCTATAATGATATTAATATTTTTTTTTTTTTTTTTACAAATAGTAATGAATTGACTCTTTATTGTAGTATAATATATAAATATATAATACTCATATACCATATAGGTACTTGCATATCACCGTACATGAAAACCAATTGGAAAAATTCCTCTTTTTGGCTTTTAATTTAAACATTTTAAACTTATATTGGATATTATATTACTTTCCCAAGACGAAAAAATTATTGTTTTTTTTGGAAGTCGAACAATCTATAATCGGTAAATATATTTCTTATATTATGTTTATCAGAGGTGACACCCTCAAAACTTGATGAGGGTGTTCCCCAGTGTATCTTGTATGTATAAATATTGCATTATACGATCAATGTTTGTCACGGCATAACGTATTTACATTACATTACGTACAACAAATATATCGATTACAACAATCGAACGACGTTAATATAATAGGTCGAAAGGGTATATTTTACTTATATTTCCATATTATAATTTAAAACTATTGTTGAGTATTATTATATTATTTACAGTCACAACTGGCCGACAGGTGGGGAACGTATAGTTATTATATAATAATATGATAGGGGGGCAGATGTTCGTGGATTTCACGTAGATATATATATATATTATATAATAATATACAAAAATGTACCAAAGTTCCATAACTCTTTACATACAACAATATAAATATTATTTTTATTTCTCCTTAAAAAGTTGTTTTTAGAACTGAAAATAATATCAGGTTAAATATCGGAATTAAATTTAATAAATGAGTTATTTGTAAAATGTTATAATAATTAATTCCCAAACGTGTAATTATATGTCGTGATGTTATATAACCACGTGTTGATAAAAAGCTACTTTATGGGCGTTTGATTCCAGAAATAATATCGATTTTATTTTAAAACTCAACATATTTATATTATACTTACAGTTCATAATGTCGTCGACGAGTATAATATATTTTATATAAAACTTACAGTCTGTTTCACCCGAAATAGTTTGTATTATTAAAATAAGTACCTATATATACTAATATATTAGTAGTTCAGATATACATATTGTAAAAATAATGTATTAATATCGATAATATAAAACAATATATATAATTATTATCCAAGTAATTTAAGAAGACTCAACTCAGTAATTTTTAAAGGATTATCTTTATACACAATTTTAACTATATATTTATAAAAATAAAATTGATATTAAACAATATTTTCAGACATTTAAATATAGTTAAAATGTAATTCATCGTATACTGTATCACGGCAGCATTTTTAATTTTTCGATTTCGGCTCTACCTCTATGACATTTTGATCAATTGATAAATATATTGTTATGAATAATGACAACTTAAACTATACTACTAAAAAGCTACTAAGAAAAGCTTTTCTAGTTTGTACTTTGAAGAGATCATTTTTCGATTTTCCCAATAGTTTTCATAAACTTAAAGATAAATTACTTTTTGTATTGGATAAATTTTATAAATGTAGAAAAAATAACAAATAAAGTTGTCATAGTTACATATTTTTGTTATATATATACAATATTATTATACTTACCAAAATTCGCTCAGAATCATCTTACGAATCCAATGTTTTATTTTTATTTTCAAATTTAAAATAATATTATACATTATCTTGTCCGTAAGGACCGAAGTGACTAACTTTCACTAACTGTATCTATATAACTATTTATGTCTCAAAAACTTCTTTTCAAAGCTATAGCGTCCATTATTATAATATGCTATATTAGATTAATTTTATTCAGAAAAAACTCATATAGATCATTATTTTGAGCATAAAGTTTAAAAAGGTAGCAAATAGAGTTAAGTTAATTAAAATCTTTTTATAACTTTAAACTATAACTAGTTAAGTCATCATGTTCATTAACTTTTAACTTGTAACCATTTAAAAAGAACTGTTCGCTTAAGCTTAACTGTATCTGGCTAACTATTTCATTAACATTTCCTATCAGGACTCCGGAGGACGTGCTGTAGGTACCTAATAGTTTAATTTTAATTATGTCCAATTTATATATAAATATTTAATCGAAATTCAAAATTGAAATAGACATTTCGGTCAAGTGGCGCTTACGACAATATTGTTATATTTCTGTAAATCAAAATTCGTAAATATATGTACAATGTACATATTCGATCAATATAATAATACATATTATATTGATGATTCACTGCAATATATAGTACTTTTACGCCCCCTCTTCGTGTCCCTTCGAAACACACGTTTTGAAGGTCATCATCTCTCGCACGACGAGGATAATATCATCGGTGCATCCACGCCAGATGCACGGCGGACCTTATATATTTATATATTTTGTTATTAAGGGGTTGGGGTCGGTGAATATGTGCGGATAGGGTCCAGCACCCTTTTATTTAATACAACGCACGGAGGAAATAATCATTGATTTTACTATATTATATTTATATTCTATCTTCGTAATATTGTGTTTGTACTCGTTTATGCATAATATACATGTATAAATGGCGGAAAACGTTTTCGAACAGCGTTAACCCGCGACTTCCGAAAACTAATGAAAACACTGCATGGTGGCGATGTTTTGTTGTCGGTATAAATACTATATAAATACGACTTCAAATACACGGGCACTGCAACTGGAACATTTTACATTTTAATCGCTTGTTAACACACTGACCCGCCGAGGAACTTGTGCCATTTTATTATACATTGTTAGGTACTTATGGAGTATATATTATTTACGCCACGTAAACACTATACGAATACACCTCCGTGGTAAATAATCGATTTCATTCGTATTTAATGCGAAAAAGTATACCGAATATAGATAATAAATTCATACAATTCGATAAACTGCAGTTGTAAAACGGCCAACATTTTATTTTAGTCCGTAATGTGAGATACGGCGATTCGATCGAAGGTCATGTTTTGTGGTTGAAAGATGAGTGATCGAAATGTCAAGTGAAAATTCGAAATTTACATACCTACCGGATATCACATCCATAACGTCTATGCGTGCTGAAGTATTTTCAAAAAATTGCATTCGTGATTCTCTAATTGTCGACAAAACGTTATGAATTGTGAGGTAATGATGAGTGTTAGTATTAAAATGATTCAAGTAGAAGAGCTGATATTTTATTGATATTACCATTAATTATTAGAGAATTTAAATGAAGTTTGAGGGAAGCAGTGTGTTTGCCTTTCATTTAAATATGTTTAAATTATTTATCAAAGTTAATATTTATTCGCGACTATAAATGCATAATTAAATTTTAATGGCATAAAACGCGTAATTGTTTTGTATCTTCTATATATTTTTATATAATCCAGCGTGCATTATTAATCATAATTATAAGAAACCATATATTGCGTATACAATATAAAGTTATACATATAATATATAACGGACCAAATGGCAATAAAGAACAAAACAATATTACCTATATACAGTGTAAGAGGACGCAACACACCCGATTTTTATGAGGTTTTGTATAGGTAATTTTTATTGAATTTTAAGATAAATGAAAATCAAACAAATTAAAAACATTTTTTTATCTATTTTAAAAACAATTTAAAAATAGACCTGTATCAGTACTATTTTAAACTGTCGTGTAATCATAATATTTATTAAAAAGAGAATATTATAGAAATATGAAATAAAAATAAATTATAAAGAGCAATATTATTTAGCGACTGATGGAACCGATTTTTGATATATGAATTTTTACACGTTCTATAAGCTGTTAAAAAAATATTAAAATCTATATTTAACAGCTCATAAAAAATGCATATCTCAAAAATCAGCTCCATCAGTTATTAGATAGATAATGTTGTTAGTTATAGTTTGTTTTTGTTTCATATTTCTAACATGTTTGTAAGTTGAAAAAATGAAAAATACTAATGCAAGTTTTTCGTTGAAAAATTGTTAGTTTGGCGTCTTTTTAATAAGTACACAATGACTTTTAGTCAAAACCCAAAAAAAAAGAAAAATCGGTAAATAAATGTTTATCTCTTTGTATCGTTTAAATTGAGTAGTATTTTCGAATTTTACCGATTAAAATATTGACTTCAACTTTAAAGAATAACTTCACTGAGTTCCTTTTTAATATAAATACATAATTATTATAGTATAAGGTAACCATGTTTAAAAATTATAAAACAGAAAACACCTCTCCCTCCCGCCAGTGGTATTTATAAAAAAAAAAAAAAAAAAAACGGATATTTGCGTAAATTTTACACAAAAATCGAGAAATTTCTTTGAAAATCGGCAAATAAACAACAAAAAAAAAGTTATTCTTCCACAAATTATAAAAAAATGACAAATTTATTTTGATTTTATTCGATGTATATACAATTTTAATTTACCGTTCAATTTCTCGCTATTTCAGATTGTTAAACAGGATCTATTCAAATAAAAAAAAAAATTTAAAAAAACATGAAATAAACGGGATCCACTTAAAAAAAAAAACCGGACAATTAGCGGCCAGTTGGGTGTTTGTCGGGACAACGGGACGAAATGCCAAAAAACGGGACGTATATGGTCACCCTATTACTGCAGTACCTAACTTATAACGAGTGATTATTTTCGGCGATGACTTTCCACTTATATTTCATGTCTCTCATTCGAGTAATTGTAATTTGAAATTGAACTCTTGTTACTAAAATTGAGCAAAATGCGTACTATACAGTCGACAAAGTGTGGGTGTAATAAATAAATCGTATATATTATGTAAATCTATTAAATTGGTTTTTTTTTTTTTTTTTATGTAATCTACTCAATAACTGACGTTTTTAAATCGTCCGCTAATATAAACTGTTCGACGATTTCACCATATTATGCATATGCGCGCACGCGACAACAAATACGCTCGTAATTCTTTCTCGATCGACTTTTACCGGTGTACATATATATATACAGTACTTATATTATATTTATTTTACGTATATATACATACATGTACACATGACACTATACCAACTATACTAGTAGTACGATTTCAAATATTTACACAAAATGTACGCTTAAAATCCATTGAAAAATACTCTCATATATACGCGTAGAACTGTGTGTATATATATATATATATATATAGTTTATACACGCTCCTCTTATATGTTTGCTATATATTTAAAACTCCCGTCCGTCTCTCTTGGGCCATATTAAACACACATCCCCGTCCCCTATGCCGACACGAAATTCAACCCATTCGTTACGTGCTCGTATATATTATTATTCATCGAGTAGGTATAGTATCTGGTAGGTATATAATATATACCTACTGGTACTTTTGAATTTCTCACGAAACATTTTCAAACCGTTCTTATGTCGTCCGTGTCGATTAGAAATCATTTATAGGAGACGGCTTATTTCCAACGAACGTTTACGGAGTACATTTTGAATTTTCGTCACATTAAAATATTATTATAACAGTACGAGTGCGACATGTGCACGGCCAGACGGCCTGCAGAGATTTTAATTAATGTGACTATATACGCGCGAACGAGTTTGTTTAAAGAACTCGCCTCTATATGATTTATTCCATAAGTATTTTTATTTCTCGACTTAATACAGACACATTGTGTTTCGTTCTACGTTGTCTCAGTGGGCTCGAAGAAGGCCAGTCGTACGACCATATTTTGTTCACAAGTAATGGTAAAACGATAACTACTCAAATTAAAATTCATCGTATTTTCTAAGGGTCGATTATGGATAATGGTTTATAATGACTTTAAAGAGGTGGATGGTGTTTTTGAATGTCTAGTCCCCGTAAATACTACAGTAGTAAAATGTGATGGGCATGATATAATATAACTATTAATCGATATTCGTTATAATCGATTCTTTTAGTGTTATTAAGATGAAAAAAAAGTAATACCACAAACTTCACCATATCCTTGAGTGAAGTAGTCATAACCTGTACACGGGTACATGTTGAAAATGACACTCGAAGCATAATCACGGTTCTTGAACATCTGCAGCAGATGTAGAAATTGATCGGAATTTCAAATTCCAAACAATTGATTTACATTGTATAGTATCATCACAGATTGTAAACAAACAAGATTGTGCAATTCATTATAGAACTTAGAATTTTTTTGATATTACTCTTGCACGTGAACCACATCATAACAACGAAATTAATACATAAACATGATAATATCGTAATGAAATGCACAAGATATCAAATATCATAACCTATGATTATATAAAAAATATATAAATTTTACTATATGATTTGTATTAAAAAAAAAAAAAATGAAAGACATATTTATATGCACCAACCAGACATACTGCTATGTGGTCAATTACGGTTTGTTAACGTTTTTGGCTCTATCAAAAATATATTATGGCCATACCATAGAGTAATATTATAGAGAGGTCGTTCTATAATATATTGTCCGCACAACGCATTGAAGCGAGCAAGAGATATGAAATTGAAGTGCTACCCGAGTAGTTGGGATAAAAGGCAAAGAAGAAGAAGAAGAAGAAGAAAAAGAATGTTAAATAAATCGTTTAAATTAAAATGTAATTACTTTTTGTACAAATTCAACTATGAAAAAATAGATTTAGTTATAAAAACTACGTATGATCAATACATGCGAATAGGTATCTTGATAAATGATATATTTAATTCGTATAGGTATGATACAAGATATAGGTATTTCAAAAATATAATTATTACTTTATAATGAAAATTGTTATTACTTATTACTATTGTTAAAATTGCATAAAAAAAAAAAAATGATATATATACAATATACAAATAAAAAATATTATATTATATAATCCTATAATCAAAATTTACTTAACATACATAGGTGTATAATAGGTATATATAGCCATATATATAAGTATCAAAATGTTTTTTTTTTATTTGAGAGTGAAATAAATTGAAATGAGTTTCATTCAATATTACGTTAAAATACATACATTCAAAAACATTATCTATCACGTGTGCCCAAGTTTAGTTTGATTATTTGATTATAATATTACATTGTAAATCAAAACGTATATAGGAAATAAACATTGTAATGCTTTTTAATTTTCATCATTTCGTGATGTTTTCGGTATGCACATATTATTATACCTAATGAAGTTGAAGCATGAAAATCTAGAACTGATAAATCATTAGTTGACGTCAATATTAACAATCACCAACAACGAATACCGAAAATTATAGTTTTAAAAAAAAAAAAAAAATTATAAACATTTTTAGGAAGAACACGTTTAAAAAATTCAATTACCGGCTAAGTAATTTCGTTTATGATCGTTTCGTGTATCTATGGATATTTGACGATACCGGGAAAAATCGAATGTAGATATAGAGGTACCTACAATAGTTACTTTCAGAATGCGTATATCGTCACGATACAATAGGTACAATTGTCTTATCACCATACAAGATACAATTGTTTTATCTTTAACGCGTATCAATCAATTAGGATATACGTATTGTCTGCACTGTGATACCGCCCGACTCTATATGCTGATAACAACATGAACTGACTTGACTTGCTTTGTGCGGAGGGGGGGGGAGGGGTACTCTGTCTCAAGCTTTTGCTTCTACCAGAGGGTTGGATGTATCTGGAGTTGTGAGGTAGTGAGGGGGTGAATATGGATGGTTTTAGTTTATTTAGAAGTTGAGAGGACGGTTTCTTTTGTGGCCGTTGAGTAGGCCGGGGTGGATTGAGATAGACGCAATGTGTGGAAAGGGGGACTATGAAATCGACTGTTTGAGTTTAGTGGAGTTGGAGTTAGTGTAATCGAGAATGGACGGGTTGTTGATGAATTTCCTGATGGTGTGGTAGAGAGAAAGGTTGGTGATTTTGCGGAGAGTAGTATTTTGGACGGCTTCTATGCGGGACCAGTTGGTGTTTGAAATGTTGGAGACCCATGCGGGGGAGGCGTAAATTAGAATGGGGTGCATGTATAGGCTTTGATAATGTATAGTTTGGTTCTGACGGAGAGAGAGCTTTTCATGTTTAGCATGGGAAAGAGGAGGTGGCCTGTTGCTTTGGTTTTGTGAAAGACGAACTTGGTGTGGGCTGAGAAATTAAAATTCCTGTCGATGATAACTCCCAGGTATCTGATCGAGTAGGACCAGCTAGTTGAGGATTTTGGGTTTTGGAGTGTTTTTAGGATACTTTTGTTAGAGAAGAAGATGGCTGATGTTTTTGAGGGATTAATTGAGATTCTCCACTGTTTAAACTATGGTTGGAAACGACATGAACGTGTCGGGTTGACTTTACATACGCAAAATCTGTCTTGTGTATATTTCCAGTGTCACCGCGCACACGAAATATTATCGTCGGGCGCGCGAAAATAAATAAACGTCACTGTGACCTGTCACGCGTTTTTCACGGGAAGGGGTCGTTTACATTGTACGCCCGAACGTGCGCGAGCCTCGAGAAAAATTGATTTCGCCTCCGCACGCCAACCCCCCCCCCCACCCCCCACCCACCGACCGCGCCGACAAGCCGACCGCCGCGCGTACGTGCCGGCCACCACACGCGCCCCGCCGCCATCCGTCCGGCGTCGGCGAGAAAGTGTCGGAAAGGCGTTTATACACATTTGTACACTCCGGTTTCCGTCCATTACAATCGTTGTCATTATTTTCACCGTATCAATGTATATATATTATCACAAATCGAACATAAAACACCGGATAACGCCCATATCTGTGTTACGGACGAACCGCAAATATGAGACGTATATACGTCTTATATTATATAATATAAGTACTTAATATATTATATCGACGAAATTATATTTTACACCCCTCCCCCCTCCCCACCTCGCCTCGGAAAGCAGTTGGCAAATTTATAAGTTCAAATTGGTTAAAGTTGGCAAACTATAATGATCATTATACGATTGTAATCGGCGAAACGGGAAAAAATTTGATTATACTTTTTTCGTTTATTTTATGTTTCGGAGAGAAGTATTTTATAATTTTTTTTTTTTTTTTTTTACATTTTCACCTCTCCCCGAAAATCTTTCCTCGGGACGGCACCGCGTATGATCATCGCACAATAACGTCGTAATTAGATGGGTTGTTAACACCAAAATTATGCACGTTTACTGTTTAGATATAAATCTTATTCTTCTTCTTATTCTTCTTCTTCTTCTTCTTATTCTTCTTCTATACTTCGCCCCTTATTTTTAGATTTAGGTATGTATATGTACATAGATCAAACTATAATGATTAGGTACCAAATATCCGTTTTGTAAACAACGGAATAATATTAATAGTTTTCCTCTCTCCGGACGTATGGCTTTCAGGCGGGTGACGGTTTGATTACGTTTTCGGAATTTATCGATTGTGATCAGACCGGGGACACTATTTATTTGAAAAAAGTGTTCATGCATAATTCTGTAATTGTATTGGTTGTAAATAACACGTTAACAACAACGTTTAATTTTATCACGAAAATTCTGACGAATAATGTAACCATATAAAGAAAAGAATGTAAACGAAATCCGAAAACGTTACTTTTTCTCTCAAGGCAAAAGCTACTTTTTTAATACCAACGTTTTTAGGTAGTCATAATAACACATAAAATGTGTTACCAGTAACTACGTATATGATATTATAATGTATAATAATTATTAACCAGCTGATTACATTATTATTATTATTATTATTATTAGAAAATGTAATAATAATTTTGTTGCGAAAATATATGGTTTATCTGCGCGAAATAAAGTCAATCACATAACGTTATTTATATATCCTATTACTTTTATTCCATTTCTGAGTATTAATTTGATTTTATATAATCCATAAACTAATGCTGAGCATGTTAATGGTTTTTTTTTTTAACTCAGTTAAGTTAAGTTAATAGAAAAAAATAATAAAAGTTTTAAGTTAATAGTTTTTTTTTTCTTAACAATTAAGTTAAGTTTAAAAAAAAACTTAATAACTTTAGTTAAGTTAGTATTTTTTATGAATCAACATAACATTTGAGGTGTACACGTATAACTAAGTAGGTATCTATTATTTTTTTGGAAATACAGTTATTTTTTAATTGTAAACATTTAAAAATTTTTAAAAATCAATTACATAATATTATTGAAAATATTACAATGTATTTAATATTTATAATAATTGTTATCAAAATTAACAACGATTAGGTGCATTAAAATGTTTAATTAGTAGTTATAGGTACCTACTAATTTCTTCAAAATTTTAACAAGTGGAAATTGCTCATTGCAAATTAGTACCTACCTAAATATTATTTATTGATGTGACTTATAATATATTCCTAATATAATAAGTATAATAATACGTTTAGATTATTATATTATATATATAGTTATTCTTGTTTTATTTATATTTTCGGGAAATAAATAATTCTTTTAATACAATAATTACCTATTAGAAACGACAAAAACAATTTTGTTTTTATTCAACCATTTTGACAATAGACTCAATATGAAATTAAAATGTATCAATTATTTAAAAATTAACTTAAATAAGTTTTAATTAAAAGTAACCCGTTATTTGAAAGTTAATATAACCAAAAATAAGTAAAGTTAATAAGTTAACAAAAATGAAATATAAAAAGTTAAGTTAAAAATTAAAATTAATTTAACTTTTAATTTATAAACTCGTTAATGACCAGCATTGCTATAAACCAGCTAGTCTATATTATATTATAATAGTGTCTGTATTGATTTATGTAAAACTATAGGTACTACCAATATGAATAGTATGTTTAAAAAATAAATCAGTTATTGAAAAGTCGAAATAATAAAATATTACAAGCCAATAAAATATACAAAAAGTTACAAATTGTTTTAGTTCATTTTAAAAATAAATGCATTATTAGTTCATAATTAAAAATCAAGAATATAATAAAATAATACTGTTTTTTTTTTATAACGAACATATTATATTGTTACAAAATAATTAATGGTTTTACGCATAAACATATTTTTCTAATATTCAGAAAGAATATTAAAAATCGTGGGTAGTGAATAGTACTCAAGGGAACTATATTGTAACCCTTTGATAATTTTATTACCGGTTTCTGTTTTTTTTTAATGTATACCCATATTAAAGTATATAAACATGAAAAGTAAAAATATGACTGTAATATTGTATCTTACCTTCGAGTTAATTATTAAAACTTTTTTTAACAGTAAAGTATTTATAATAATTAGCTGATTTATTCATATAAATTAAAACTCTCTTTTAATTAATTTGTTTAGAACAAATAAAAATACAGGCCAGTATAAAATTATACGTATACAGTTTTATTAATAATAATGTTTATTAGCCCGACACGAGTATCCTATAAGTGAATTACGATGCCAATTTTGTATGGAGGTTGTTGCACATATTTCTTCGTGAAATCATATTTAAATCAATTTATTATGTATCAATATGTGGCTTACTAGCTTATTGCTAAACTACCACATAATCCAAAACAGGTGTTTGAACCTTAGAGTGGTTTCGAATTCATAAAATAATATTTTAATATTTTGGTCCCAATTTCGGTTCTTTATTTATTCTTAAAATAAAAGTTCTAATCCTGATTCTAATTATACCCGGTTTTTAAATATATAGGATCTAAACTTCTACTAAGTAGTAAGTATATTAACTAAAGGTTAAAACATTAAAAGGATATCTATCCACAAATTGTCAATAAACAACTAGCATTATTCTATCATTTATATCAACTTAAGAAACAAAAAAAACGTATCATAGATAACAATATTATCTAGTGCACCCTCGTATTTGAATATATTTATTTTCTTTGAGATTTATAGTTTTATATATTTTTTTAAAATTAGTTTAACAACTCATTTGTGTACAAATTTATATGTCGAAAATCTCTTCGTAGAGCACTAGATAATGTTGTTCTTTATTATTTCTTTTAAAATTTTTGTTTCATCTTTCTACAATATTCTCAGGTTGATAATAATGATAAATTCAAAAATAAAATATTTTAAAATTTAAGTGCATATAATACCGACAATAATAAAATATTATAGTAATATAGGAGTGAGACCATATACACATATCTTACATTTAGGTGCTTGTATAGAGCTCTTTAAAAATTGGGGATGAGACGTCCTCTTGGATAAAATTATAGTATCAAAAAATCAATAGGGGAACTCCAGTTCCTATTCCGGTACAGTTTTATTATAATAATCGGTTCCAAAGCCAGTTCTTCATAATTCAGTAATCATTGATCTGAAGAAACAATGCTGCTATTATTATTCTATTATTGAAAATATTACAAAATATCACCGAGTTGAATTGTATTCATTGTTTATGATACTTAATATTTAAACACGTCGAATATGCGTAGCCATAATAATATCCAAAATAGCCAAAAAAAACAGCAATTATAAATTGTGATCTTAAATTTTTATTTTAAATTAAACACATCTCAAGTTTTATTGTATAAGACGTATAGATATAAGTAAATTAAAAAAAAAAAAATTAATTGTTATCATTTTTATTGGTATTATAATATTATATATTTACATACAATATTATATACAGTGTATCTTTTCGGTTATAAAACTTTAATGGTATACAAATATACTTATATACACTTATTACTATACTACTTATGTTCGTAGGTATACTATTATATAAATAATAGTAAAAAAATATCATTAAAGCAATGTTAATGCGTTATACATATAGCTAGGTATAATTAAGCACAATGTGGTTTGTGTATAACATTTAATGCCATTTTTTTACCCACTATAATATAATACAATTTACGTATATAATATATACCTAAAAAAAGTAAATAAAAAAAAATATAATCGTCCGCGTGGGAATCACGTATTTTGCGTGGCATCCATTTTGGACATCGTGATACCAATCGACCTACTTGTTGCTGAATGATGACTATAGCTGATAATAATATGACCACATAAAATTATGTTTATCACCGTGTCCTAAAATTTATTTTAAAAAATGACAAAAATTGATTTGTTCAAAATCTTCGGGCGTATACTATATTTTATTTTTAATTTTAACTATATAGTATCTATAATAATTCTATATATTATATGACATGATATTGGTACGATAATAAAAAAACATCAAGATACTCGAATAGAATATTGCAGCGGACTGAAATATTCTTTGGTGTTAACAAATTTTTCGTTACCAGTTATTTTGAAAACTATTTTCAATAATTCGTTCTTTTCAGCACTATTCTGATTACAAATGAGTTTTATTTTTTCGACTACGGATTATGCAGGGTTCTATAGATAATATAATGAATTGATCGAATTTTAGGACATTAATTGTCTTGCTTTATTAGCAAAAGTAAGTATTGTATTAAATTTTAAATCAATAATAAATACATATTTCATATTAGAAAAACCGGTTTACGTGAATTTTGACTTTAATAATAAAAAAAAATTCAACCAACAATAAACATATTGTATATATATTGTGTCAATTATAGACAAGGATAAAAATACTGAACTGTTCTAGTTTTTTTTGTTTTTTCTTGTGTCTATTTTTATGCATTTTTAGTGCTACATCTTATTTGTCTTTACATTTTTAATTAATTACTATAAAAAGTGAGAATAAACCACATGGTATACCACGATATACAAGAATTTAAAGTGTGAAATTTAGCTTGGAAACATAGCCCCTCCTTGAAGAATTTTAACCTTAATTACATCTATGCATAAAGTGGTATATATATATAGGTACAGTGTACACATTGCATTGCTTATTTCGTTTATCATCTGAAATTAAATTATCTTGCATGAGACGAAATTAATTTAAACCAAGTTTAATGAATAAAATTATTGTTTAGTTATTTTTAATTATTTATATGTAATTATATTATTATGTTTGTTTTTCATTCTAGGACTATTCGTTTATTTATGTATTGCAAACGTCAACTTTAAACAAATAATTTTTCGTTTGATATACATTATTATAATCATTATCATTTGTCAACTTTTGTGTCCGTACAGACACTTTAATGCAAAATTACATTCAAACAGACAGTAATTAATCACGACAAATTACGTCTGCACGAAATACTAACGGAGTAATGACTAAATTATTATTGTGGTAAATAGATACATATATGATAGTAATGGCGTTTATGTCATTAATTCGAAAATATAAAGAATAATATTAAAAAAAAACAAAAATAAAAATAAAATATTGTCAAAAAAAAGTATCGAACACAATAATATTGTATTAATATCTATAGAAAGTGTAAAAACAGCAACAAATCGCAAATAAAATATAAAGGGCAGTCAGCGAAATTTTTGCAGTGTGTCAATGTTATTGTAAAATAAAATAAAACCCATGTCGGAAATTAATATTATTATTTTAATACTCATTATAATAGATAAAAAGTCACTGTTGTGTTCCATTAAATACATTTAATGTCGAGAATTCTTTACACTTTTTACTTTAGTCAATATATGCTTCTCCTCATTTTACTTTTTATTCTGTATTATCTCTACTCTAAATTTTTTTTTCTTTTTTAATTAATTAAATTTTTCTAATTAAAAAAAAATTATTTTCGTTTGGTTCAATAGAGTCCCATTTACTCTTCTCTTTGGTGTTATATTATTTTTATGAAATCTCTTCAAACCATGGGTGTTCTCACTGGTTTGATCCCCTCCCATGGCCTTTTTTTCTCAATGCCATACATGTCTATATATACACTGTACAACTTCATTGTACTACATATTAGGTCACTACTCTCTATAGTCCATGTCTAAAATAATGATAGTATATTATGACATAATAACACAGAGGTAATAACACAGTGGTAATAGTGATAAAATATGGTCAATAATCATGGCCATTGTACAATTTTACCTGAAAGTAATCGATATCCGAGTGAAAATATTGCGATTTATTCAGACCAGTCCAACGTGAAAATGCGTTTTAGAATAAATTAATGAATATATATCGAAAATTTTACAGAAATGGAATTTTTCATTCTCGTCCCCATGATATTATTATTTTCAAAATTGAATATATATTTCACGATAATAATAATAATATTATCATTGTTTGAAAAGAACATCGTTCATGCACTCACGTTCATATTTTGTGAACGACACGCGAATCCCACTCGTTTCTTTCAAATAGAATGTGAACGTGAATGACGTTCATATTTAAAAGGAATTTGAACGACTTTCAGGCCAATCATATTAAATTGAATATTATAATAAAATTTTTCCGTAAACCTTGTTAGATTTAAATATATAATACTCAAAAGTCCAATTTTCTTGGGCCCACTATAAATGATTAAACGATACTATATCTATGAATCGGTATTTTTTTGATAAATATATTAGAAAAAAATATATTTTCTAAATAATTAATTAATTAAAATTATTAATCAGTAGAATTTATTCATTTTTTTGAAGAACGTGAATATGAACGTGTTATTTTTAAATACATATTAACGTGACCGTGTACGAGTTCATTTTTCATGTATTTAACATGAACGTGAATGAATTCAATTTATAAGTGAACGTTCCAAACACTGAATTTAAATTAATTGAAATAGAGTACACTTAACTAACCGAATAATTAATTAAAGTTAGTATATCTTTTTATAGATTCTATTTTCCAAACCGTACAAAACGTTTAATTGAAATAAATAGAAGTTTAGGCATTTATCCCATACATGGATAACTTTCCCTTTTCTTACAGCCCCGATAAAATATCCTACAATTAAAACGAAATATTTAGAAATAATAAGGAGAAGATAATTTATGTACTTCTAGGTACATGTAAGTTAGTAGTTGGAACCAAATTAAAAATTCCAGTACTTTTTAAATTTTGGAATCAGTTATTCCAGTAAAATTAAAGTACTCCTAAAATTGTAATTATTTGGAGAACTTCGAAAGGAATACCCGAATCCATATGGTCAATGATCATAATATATATATATTATTATTATTTTAGAATTTTTACCCTTAATTATTATTTGGTAGAAAATTAGATCCTATATATTTTAAAGGCTATAGTAATTAACTCTCTGACCAAAATATCCATGACAAAGCGGTCATTCTCTTCCCCCCCCCAAAAAAAAAAAAAATATTACTAATAAAATAAGAATATAATATACTTATGATTAAAATATTAATTATTAATTATTATAATTAATTTTGTAAAATGTTAAAAATAAAATAAAAAATACTAAAACAAGACACACGAGTAATATAAAATCAAGGTAATGGTCAAACTGAATATAATATATATTATATAGATATCATTGAAGTATAATTATACCAAAAGATGAATGTATAATATCATAGTAGGTATATCTACCTACTTGGTACCTATATAAATATATATATATTTTCCTTATTACAAGAAACTACATATATACATAGAGTGCATCTGGAAGGATAAAACAATTTGCAATAGATAGGTATGTATAACATTGTCAAATTCATCAGTTACACTCTGTATAAATAGATAATAAACCCAAAATTTCTGTAATAAAATTAAGATAAATAATATTATAATATTATCTTTAATAAATAAACAAACGGATTAAATGTTAATTTTGGTTGGAATCGTTTTTCCGCGAGTTTTTAAATCTGACAAAATCTTTTCAAAAACTCAAATAGTGCTATATATAATATAATATACATATATATATACTAGCTGACCCGCGGGCAATGCTTTGCTATTGCTAGATTCGGCCGTGAAAATAATTTCTAGTTAAAAACCTTCCAATTAAGTGTGCACAAACTTCTGCAGAAGGTCAATTATTCATTAACTTGGGACTTTTTTCATTTTAAAAAATATTGAGGGGAGGTGAAATTTTGGGGTTATATATCATGATATGCAAAAAATCTTCAAAAGATGATCAAAAAATTTCCTAGAAACCGATTACAGCGCCACCTACTAGGTCTAACTATAGATCTAAACCATCCTAGGACTCACTCTAACACACACAACAAATTTCATTTAAAACGGTCCAGCCGTTTAGGAGGAGTTTGAATACTCATACACGGAACAGAAGAAAGATACATATAGGTATACCTACTATTGTCTATAGAAACTATATTTTAAATTGTAATCAAGTCTATATACAATCAGCCATGACGATCGTTTCGAATTATTTAATCTGAGCGAAACGAGAAAATATAAGTATAGGTTTTACAACAATGTAGGTATGTGTTTATTTTTTTTTTTTCGGCAAACTTTTTTTCAAATTGTAAACAAGTTGAAAAGTTTTTCATAGCACCTACACCTCAGTAACAATACTATATAGAGTAGAAATCGAACAAGGGTTTTACTTTTAAAAGGTAATTTCCGTAGAAAAATGAAGAAATGGCCCGTTCGTTTTTTTTTTATTATTAATATTTTTTCTATAATCAGATACTTTGTTTGGAATTATTTTCCGAATACGATAATTTATCAACGTTTTTCAATTTATAAAATCTGCCCGCAACTATATTTTTCTATTAAAAGCCTCTATATAAAAAATTATTGATCATTATTGATTATATGTGATACAATATTTAAAATCGCCTTGCAGTATCGTATATATGATGTATTAGGTAGCTACTATAATTATTTTAAATTCTGAGTGAAGTGAAGGAGCTATTGGTTTTAAAATTATGTTTATTATTTCTTACTTTTCTCTTAACAACTTTATGACCAGAAGATTTAATTCAATCATTACGTGTGAACCATTTTTAGTAGTAAATTTAATCGACATTGTACTTATTTTAAGAGGTAATTTTAAGATTTTTGGTATTTCTTAATAAAGGTATAAAGAAACACTACCGACAAATTGCGAGAAATATCGAATATTCCATAATCTAAAAATGTTTTTATTAAACAATTTTCAACAAATTCATATACTGGTTTAATTTTTCAGTTTTTAAACGTAATGTTATATTTTATAAGTATAAAATCGTATTCGAAAATAATAATAATAAAAAAAAGTACATTTTCCGTAAAGGATATATAAAAAATACCCCCGTGTATATACAACACTTTAATCGAAGTTGTATCCATCGATTTTTCCATTAGATATAATTTTTTATTCCAAAGTTATTCCGGAGGGGAATTCTTTCGGAAAACGATCACCGTCATACGCGCGTGACATTCCATTACATAATAGAATTTGGAAAATAATTGTATATAATATTATAGTTCATGTCTCATCAGATATTATATAATCTGCGATTTATATATCACTAACAAGTGTTGATTGTATTCTTATTGCATTTTTTTATTTCTATAATGTATGAATTGTTTTAAATATTAAAATTATGTTAATAAAAAGGTCAATAAATGTATACCAAAAGTGAAATAATTCGTTCGAATATAAGTACATATTATATTTTGTTTTATAAAATCCGATACTATTCGTATAAATAATATAACTTTAAAAAATTTTTTGTGAAGTATTAGTTTTTTAAATGTACAATATAGAGTAGTTCGGGGGATATTAGGATATCATATAATCCTTTTATATTTCCTTCATAGAACATCCTTATAATAGTTTATACGTTTCTTTTTACTCCCTGTCTATATTACTCAACAATAAAATTCGTTTTAGTCAGGTATATTATAAATGTTTTAACTGATTTATAAAGATATGTTCCCTGAAAAGGGATACTCGTAGTAAAAATGTATAAATTTCATTTATATATCTATATTTTTATATTTCGAGTAGTATTCTAATCATGGCTAGAATTCAACTTTTATTTTATTTTTTTGTAATAACACTGTGTATTTTAATCCAAAATCTAAAGTAAAATTATCCTTTACTTTTATCTATATAGCTGAACTTTTAACAATTAACTTACCTGTATTTATCTTTGTCTAAATAAATATTTATTTGTGCTGAACACTAATTAATCTATCTATATAATATATGCCATTTGAATAGAAATAATTTGAAAATGTTATTAATTGAATCGGTCATTTCAAAAACACCATAAGTCACTGTTTTTACGAAAATGACATTTTGTCAAATTTGATAATTATATACGTATAGTTACGTCATCCCTGTAAAACTACATCTGTCAAACTTTTATTTAATACAAATATTTGACATTATTTTATTCGTAACGATAATTGTTTTTAGTATGAATAAAATAATACTAATTCATTAATTATTTTAATGTGTTACGCTACACCTACACAGAAAGTTACACAAATAATATAAATATTAGATAAAGGTACCTATAAAATAACATGATTGACATATTTTTAAATTAAAAATAATAATACAAATTATTTGTATTTGTATTATACCAGTTAAAAACCCATTTAAAATATACAATAAATTGGTTGTGAATGTTACAAGTGACAATTATAAATAAGTAGGTATAAGTATAAAATATAAATAAAATGAATAGGTTGAATTTACATTTATTTTATAAAACAAAATCTAGATGATTGATAATTTACAATATTCTACATATAGTGTAGTAATAGGATAGTAAATATAAACTTTAATTATTATATAAAATAGTATTTAAATGTTGTTTAAAAGATGACAATGAATTAAAAAGTTCAAAATTAACATCATATTTATTAGAAAGGTAGATACATAATACGGTATATCGGGCTATTCATTGGGTAGTTTGTACCTTAAGTAAGAACATATAAAGAGGCACGTGATCTGATTGATCGTCGAGGCACTAAAAAGACAAGCCATTAAGGAACTCGGAACAATCAATATTGTTATATTGTAAAAAAAGTGAAGATCAAATTTGATTTTACTCAACTTAAGGGAATCGAGAGAAAGAAAAGTTACAATTGGACCGTAAGAAGTATGAGGGATTTGTGGAATATTACAACGATAACAAATAGAAATCCTAAAAATGTATTTTGAAGAGCTTCCAATGTTAATTTATGTTTTTAAAGATGAGGAGACCATAAATGATAGAACAATATTTAAGAGAGTAGATCTAGTAACAGAGCAATATATAAGACGCAATGCATTTAAATTATTGAAATTACCACAAGAAAATTGTATAAAACTAAATGGTTTCAAAGACTTATTTTTAATACAATTAATATGAGCACTATACGACAAGTCAGCTTACTACCATAAAGACCTTAAGGTCTTGACGATTGAAAACTTGTTCCAAAGAAATATTATATGTGTTGTGAACAAAAGAAATATTAGGATGGAAATGATTGAAAGTCATAAAATTACATTTTTGTACCTTTAAAGAAAAGGCATTTCGATCACATTATTTTACGAGAGCATTTAAATAAGATTGAATAAAAGCAGCATCAACTAATGATTTTATTATTCGAAAAATGTTAAGATCATCAGAAAATAATAGCATTTTTTATATAAAAACGAAATATTATTTATATAAATAAGAAAAAGTATAAGTGCTAAATGAAAACCTTGAGGTACACCACTAGTTTAAGGAAATTAAGATGAAAAGTAATGTTTATAATTGACTATTAGTGAACGATTAGAGAAATAAGAAGAAAGTCCCGCTAAGAGTGGGTTGCAGATATCAAATGATCTTAATTTGTCTGTTAGAATAGTATGATTGACGGTATCAAAAGCCTTTAGCAAAATCTTTTAAGATGACGTCGACATGGTTACATTTCATATAGGCATCATTCTGATATTACGTAAAGATTAATAAATAAATAGCTGTAAATCTTGAATTTCTAAATCCATATTGTTTATTGATTATCTTAGAGTTAAGGGTAGGAATAATTTGATAATAAATCAGTTTTTCAGATAGTTTAGGGATTAAAGAAAATAAATAAATAGGATGATAATTAATTATATATAAAAGGATCATTGCATTTATAAATAGGAGAAACTAAACTAGATTTTCAAAAGTCAAGAAATACACCGGACAAGAGGAAAAAGTTGAATAGATAATGAAGGGGGGTGTAAGAATGAATTTACAATGCTGTAGAAATATATTGGGAATTAAATCGGGGCTAGCAGACAATTCAGTGTTAATCGAATTTAATGATATAAAAATATCAGATAGAGAGATGGAGCAAAGAGATAAAGGAAAATTTAGACTAGTAGAAAGAGTTGATGTAGAATTAGGTGGATTAAAAGTAGAATTTTTAGATTTAGAATCAATATAAACACTAGAAAAGTGTTCGGTAAAAAGATTAACAATTTCAATAACATTAACACTTGAATATTCATTTAGATACATGGAGTTAGGAAGATTATGTAAGTTTCTTACTTTTTATGTAGTCCCAAAGTTGTTTTGATCAAGAATGATAGAACTTTAAACTGAATTTACTTAATGGAATTCATTAATTCACATGAGCTATTAGATACCTATATATATTATATATAGTATAGTAATAGCATATTTCACATGATTATATTTTAATCGTCTGGCTTAGAATTTTTGTTAGTTGTTATACTTTTATTTTTTTAACATTTTTAAGAGATTAAAAAAATATGTGAATTTGTTATAATTTATACAAACCGATTTTACTCGAAAATAATTTTTGCCTGACATCCCTCCCTGTATAGTGTTTACATGATAATGCTATATACTCCAGTCTGCTGTTGACTGAAGTGAACTACTATAAAATGCACGACAAAATCTTTCAGTGTTCCACTTGTAGTTGAGTTTCACTTAATTTACTTTACAATTATTTTTCATTATGTTACGCGTATATATCGATATTTATTGCAGTAAAGGTGTTGGTATAATTTCACACTATTATGATGAAACAAGTGGGTTTTCAATGTCAGAATTAAAATTAAGGAAAGAAACGAGTTATAGGGTACATTATATAGGTCTTATATATTTTTTATTATTATTAGTTTAATTTAAAACTATTTTACACCTTTTCTATATAATAATATGTACCTGTATATATGATATATTATATAAAATATTACTTTATATTTTTTTATCATTCCTTATTTTATTATATATATATATATATATATATATATATAAAACTGAAAGTTTCCGTAAATTTTTTTTCAATTTTTGGGGAACGAATGATTTATTTTTTCTCTGTTTACAACGGATTAAAAAAATCAGGGCCCTTCTGAAAATTTCGGATTGGGTGAGTTTCACTGAGCCTGATTTTAATATATACCTACGTTAATATTTAATTTCGTTAAATAATTATGAGTGTTTTGTCGAAAATTGATTTACAATTGTATCCAATCGGAATTTAAGGATTATACAAGTCATATTGTTACAAGTGGATCGGTTTAGGTCCGTTATTTAGGTATAATATGCAAAAATAAATACATTTTATAAATATTATGTTTATGAAATATATTTCTTAAATCAGTGTGATACACAATAGATTTTATTCAGCTTAAGACTTTTAAAGGACACATTATATATTAATTATGCTAGGGCTATAATAATAGAGACAAAATTAAATACCAACAAAATAGGTATATAATACTGCAGAAATAGTTCTTAAGCCAATATACTTCAGCTATTGATTATATCCTATTAAATGGCGTGTATAAACTATATATAATTTAATTAAACAAAAAATCCGGTCAGTAGGGGATGGAAGAACTCCGTTTATTGGATAGGGTACCACAGATGATAGATTTATTGAATTTGAAAACATTTCTTTCGATAAAATGGTTTTCAGTGAAGCCTTGGTGTAATAGATATAATTAATACGGGTAAGTTTTAATAAAACATTGCAAATTGTATATGATGTAAATAAAAAAATTCATAACAGATAGGCAATTTTAGATTCTGAGCGTAGCGAAGGAGCTAGTGGTTTTACAATGATGTTTATTTTTTTTTTTTTTTTTTTTTTTTTCTCTGTTAACAAATTTACTACCAGAAGGAGTG